>QAOC01018502.1:83651-157973 GCA_003255005.1 Begonia fuchsioides
GGGGGGGGGGGGGGGTTTGAGAGCTTCAAGCTTCTTCAAATTTATCCAATTCTTTTTTTCCATTACAATACGTGGGAGTAGAGTTTCATACCCTCCCAACTTTCAACAAAAGAAAAAATTAGACACTAGCCTAAATTAGGGACTAAATGAGTGGAAATAGTAAGAGTTTGGTGAACAAAGGGCCCACCATCAACTTGCCTCCCACTCCATCAGCCCTTGACTCTATCCCACGTCTAAGTTGACCACAAAATCACAGAATTCACTTGGGAAAATAGGTTTTCCCTAAGTCCCAACAAGAAGGAACTTGAATTGGTCCCATCCGAACCAAAACCTAGCAAGTTGGTCCAAACCGAACCAACTCCTAACAAAGCTTCAACCCAAAATTGGTTACAACTTCAAACTACTTCAAATATATATATATATATATATATATTTTTACATGATCACGTGATGACCAAACAGCCCTCCCCTTGTGACACGCTCGGGGATAGGAGAGGTGTCGGGAGAAAAGAGGACAAAGGAAAATTAGCAATCTGCCGAGAACAAAGAAGGTTGGCAGAAACAGGGGAGGAAACTGGTTAAGACCACAAATATACACGTGCGTTTGGGCTAATATTTGGTGGACTTAAACTTTAAGGGACGGTCTGGGATTGGTCAAAAATTCAGAGTGATAGCAAGTGTAGAACTTAAAATGGCACGGGTCTACTTTCTGTCACACAAACAGACAAACCAGCTTTGACAGAATAGAGGTATGGCAAAGACCTCTGCACAACTCCCAATGTAGAAAGTCTGGAAACGTGAAAATTGGCAGAAATAAACTTCAAGAAAAGGGGAGCGAAATGAAATTAGTTTGGGGAAAAACTCACGGGTAGATTAAACGATATGAGAGATTGAAAATCAGTCGATAGTATGGTCATACTTCAGGCACTCGGGTGAAAGACAGTGGAAGGATGAATGCACAACTCCTAAATGGAAGAAACAGGGGACACAATGAAAGGCCAACTATTTCAAGACACGAAGGAGGAATTAACAGACCAAATTTCATAAAATTAGCACACTGAAAACACTAGTTGGCACGGGGGTGGCTTTTGATGCACAAAATCCACTCGGTAAGGAAACCACAACAACAATAAACACCAAACAGCAAAAAAAATCCAAAAAAAACGGGATGGAGTGAGGGCTATAGGACTTCCAAGCTTGCCTTAATCATAATCAATTGAGGATGAAGGTTGGAACAAAGGCTTAGTGATCCTAGCTGAATCACCAACACCAAGACAACAAAGAAGATTGATATTACTCACCAAAATCCATTGAAGCCGTGAGAAAAGTGGGTTGAGAGCTTCAAAGCTACTTCAATTTTTCCAAATCTTTTCTATCTTCAAAATGAAGAGAAGAAAGGAATAAAACCCTTCTTCCAACGAGCTACATGGAGAAAATAATTACTACCTACATTTCAAAGTACCTAGCAAACCTAAAAGCATGGCAAGTGGGACCCTCCTTTGACTTCTACACTTTAAGGAGAGATGGAACTCTAAGGTATGGTGTACACCCATTCCTTAATGTTCCCTAATCTTTCCCACTTGCTTCCACGTAATTTAGCACAAAAATAAAATTGGTGACAAGTTTCTTGCATGGTTTCTACGAAAAACCAAAAACCTAATAGATGGGCCAAACCGATGATGGAATGTCCATAATCAAATGGACTTGAACACTTGTATCTTTTGGGCTAATGGTTGGGCACTTCCATGGGCTGCTAGCTGCTGCTCCCATGAAGGACAAAGATGAAATTCAGCCTTCCTTTCCGTTGGGGTCAAACATGGCCATGGATCAGCCACCATGGGTTGGATGCTCTTCGGCCGCTCCATCTTCTGGAGGCCTCTGTAATGGCGATCGTTGGCTGGGCAGTTGTTGTCCAAAGTTTATGCTCTTCCCCATGATCGAAACCTTAAGATGTGGGCCACAGTTTTGTAGAAGCACGTTTGTCCAAAACAGGTCTGGAAGGTGGTCGAAACGGCTGCACAAGCCTCAAAGGTCAGCTTGGGCCGAAACCAGAAATGTTGTTTTCATCACCATGGATGTTTTGATCACCCTTCCATGCCACGGGTACACTAAGTACCCTTACATGTGCACAAATTTAAGCTACTAATTATCCTCCTAATTATTACATAAAACTAACTAAATTATTACACAAAGTTGTCAAAAGGAAAACATGCTTTCCCCTTCATGTTTTGGTGATTTGGGGCCACCTTAATGTGCCACCCTTGAACTCCTCTTCCTTCATCAAGTGTGGTTGGCCCATGAAATGCATCAACCCCACTTGACAACTAGGGCTCACCATGCCCTTCATCTTTGGCTTCTTCATTAAACCTTTATAAAATAAGCTTCCTACAAAATCAACAAACTCATTAGAAAATAGTTTGCTTCCGCTTCTAGATTTGCTAATTCGTGGCACATCACCTTTCTATGATATCCTCTTGTTAGAATGAAGAATTCCAAGGAGAGAAATCCACTAGGCCTCGTCTTGGTGCACCCTCGGGTGGGATGCCTCGGACGGAGGTGCTCTTGGTACTTTGGTGGTTGTCTCCCTCATTCCATGCTCCCATTGTAGGCAATGCTTGGGGAGCTCTTTGTCAATAGAAATGGGAGCATCCAAGAGACCTCTTGGAGGTAATAATGTCCCTGCAAAATCAAAAAATACATTAGAAAGACGCCTTGCACGGCTGCGTGTCACCATGCCTTCCGGAGGGTGGGAGTCCTCGAGCACATCATCCACTCCGGGTGATTGAGGATTTGTCCTCAAATCCAGGGGCTGCCCCTCCTCATCTTCTTCAATCTCTCCCAAATAAGGGGAAAGGTCTTGGACATTGAAAGAGGAAGATACTCCATAGTCCCCCAGGAGCTTTAACTTGTATGCAATTTTGTTGATCTTCTCGGTGACTTCAAATGGTCCGTCGGCTCTAGGAAGGAGCTTAGATTTTCTTTGGCTCGGAAACCTCTCTTTCCTTAGATGCAACCACACAAGGTCTCCCACTTTGAACTCCACATCCTTACGGCCATGGTTAGCAAATTTGGCATAGGCTTCATTCTTCCTTGTTATGGCTTGTTGCACCTTTGCATGCATGGCTTGAACTTGTTTAGCCTTTTGTAATCCATTAGGATTAGCTAGTTCAAGGCTCGGCAAGGGAATCAAATACAAGGGAGTTGAGGGATTGAACCCGTAGACAATCTCAAAAGGAGAAGCTTGAGTAGCACAATGCACACTTCGGTTGTATGCAAACTCTACATGTGGTAATTGTATATCCCAACCCGAGAGCCTTTTCCCAACAATGCTTCTTAACAAGGCCCCCAAAGTTCGATTCACTACTTTTGTTTGGCCATCTGTTTGAGGATGGAAAGAGGTGCTAAACAATAATTTAGTTCCAAGCTTCCTCCATAAGGTCTTCCAAAAGGAGCTTAGGAACTTTGTATCCCGGTCCGAAACTATTGTGGTTGGAACTCCATTCAACCGAACAACTTCCTTGAAGAACAAGTCGGCTACTTGGTTGGCATCATCGGTCTTGTGACAAGCAATGAAATGAGCCATCTTGGAGAAGCGATCAACAACCGCCATTATTGCTTCTTTACCTCTAGGGGTCCGAGGAAGCCCTAAAACAAAGTCCACGCTAACATCCACCAAGGTTGAGAGGGAACCGGCAATGGCATGTATAACCCTTGGGGAAGCACTCGGCTTTTAGCTTTCTTACAAATGATACATCTTTCTATCCCCTTGTGCACATCCTTGATCATGTGGGGCCAAAAGAAATGCTCCTTAACTATCTCCAAGGTCTTCTTTTCCCCAAAATGACCTGCTAGGCCACCACCGTGAGCTTCATTCACCAAGGATTCCCGAAGGCTACATTGGGGAATACAAAGTTGTCCCCCTTTGTAAAGATATCCATCCGCTAGGTGATAGCCACAACTTTCTTTGTTCACACTCTTTTCATACCATTTCTTAAAGTCGGGGTCTTCTTTGTAGGAAGTCTTTATCCATTCAAACCCCAAGATCCGGGAATTCAGTTCGGTGAGCAGAACAATTCTTCTTGAGAGAGCATCGGCCACCACATTTACTTCTCCTTTCTTGTACTTGACAATATATGGAAACCTCTAAAGAAACTCCACCCACTTTGCATGTCTCTTCCTGAGTTTTCCTTGGCTTCTAATATGCTTCAAAGCTTGATGGTCGGTGTGTATAATAAACTCTTTAGGAAGGAGATAATGCTGCCACACTTCAATTGTTCTCACCAAAGCATACATTTCTTTGTCATAAGTAGAGTAATTCAAGGCTGCCCCTTTTAGCTTTTCACTAAAGTAAGCTACAGCCTTCCTTCTTGCATTAACACAGCCCCTATTCCTAATCCCAAAGCATCACAATCAATTTCAAACACCTTATTGAAGTTCGGGAGCATAAGGAGAGGAGCATTGCATAGGGCTTCCTTGATCCGATTGAAACTTTGTTGACATTCCGGGGTCCATTCAAAGTCCTTCCCCTTCTTGGTGCAATCCGTGAGAGGGGCCACAATGGTGCTAAACCCCTTTATAAACTTTCTATAGAAGGAAGCCAAACCATGAAAGCTCCTAATGTCCGAGACACCTTTTGGGATTGGCCATTCTCGAATAGCCTCAATCTTGCTTTGGTCTACTTCCATTCCTTCCTTGGAAAGTATAAACCCGAGAAAGTGCACCTTTTCTTGGACAAAAGAACACTTCTTCAAATTACCAAACAACCGTGCACTTCTAAGTGTTTCAAACAAGGACCGAAGGTGTGCCAAATGCTCCAAATAATCTTCACTATAAACCAATATGTCATCAAAGTAAACTATCACAAATTTTCCCAAGTAATCTTTCAACACATGATTCATTAATCGCATAAAAGTACTCGGGGCATTAGATAGCCCAAATGGAATGACTAACCATTCATATAAGCCATACTTGGTTTTGAAAGCCGTTTTCCACTCATCCCCTTCATGCATCCGTATTTGATGATAACCACGTTTTAGATCAATCTTTGAAAAGAAAACTGCCCCACTAAGTTCATCCAAAAGGTCCTCAAGCCGTGGTATTGGAAATCGGTACTTGATAGTAATGTGGTTGATTGCTTGGCTGTCAACACACATTCGGGATGAACCATCCTTCTTTGGTACCAAAAGAGTCGGCACCGCACAAGGGCTGAGTGACTCCCGGATATAGCCCTTCTCCAAGAGCTCTTGCACTTGCTGGTTAAGCTCCTTAGCAATCAAAGTATTCGATCCTTTCGGGAAGAAGGTGCAATGCACAATTTTACTAAAAATTCTCTCTAACATTAAAGTTGCAAGTGTTACACTTAAATAAACAAAATGTAAAATAACTAAACTAAGAAAGTCAAGCTAAGCCTTTGATGTCTTGAACGTCTTGGATTAGCTTCGGAAGCCTTTGGTCGACTTTAGGCTCGGTTCACTTAGGATTAGCACGGTTGGCTTGGCGTTTGACCGATGGTGTCCGAAGGTTGACCTAGAGGGGGCGTCGGGTGAGCGGAGCTGGTCAACATAGGGCAGCGCACAGTCTGGTTCTTCGATGGACCAATGATGACTCGAGCGTGTGCGCGGGCTTCGTCCAAATGGGCCGAACCGGCGGGCTTGCATGTGCGAGCTTTAAGGGATCCGTGAGTTTGTTGAGCAAAGCTGTTGCTTGAAGATCCTTTGATGATTCAACAGCTGGTTCACAGATTTTATGCATGAGAATCCCTTGTTAATCGTCGGTGGATCGGTGATCGGCCTTGACGTGCGTCCGATGGAAGATCTTCGGTCATCTAAAAGATCTGCTCGTGCTAATCTGAACCTCTTCCTTTCCTTGACCAAATAGGTGAATATCTTGACAAATAAAGTCAAGTTGCCGAGAGAGTTTGGTCAGGGTCTTCGGGTTGGCCGATAGTGGGCCGAGCCTCGTGAGAGACTCGGCCATCTTGGGCTTCCAATTGTGCATTCAGCGTTCTTCGTCTTTAGACTTCTTAATTTCTTCACTAAGTCTTCTAAATGCTGAAAATAAACTAAGGTGGCCGGGCTCGGTGTTGGGTGGGCCGAGGAGTCGGGCTCCGTGGGAGAGCGCGCGATCCAAAGGGATCGGACCATGCATTCCCTCACGTCGGCCACTTATTCCTATGGGCCGAGATTCTAGTGAGTCTTGGCCATGTCGGCGGCCTTGGACTTGCTGGTCGCCGAGGGGTGGTCGATAGGTGGGCCGGTGGACAGCCCGGTGTGCGTGTCGGGGCCGGGAATGGCTGAGCACCATGTGATGGAGTGCTTGGGTTGTTCCCGATCATGCTCAGAAGGTGTTTCTGAGGATAAGAGACCTGCAAAACGAGCAACTAAGTTAGAAAATCGGGTGGGCTCGTTGGGCTGGTCGGGGCTAAATCCGTGATGTGCTCGGGTTGCACATCATCCTCCCGGGGTACTTGAGGATTTGTCCTCAAATCTACCCTTTCATCCTCCAAATCAGCAGGATCATCATCATTATCATCATCCAAGTAGGGGGAAAGATCTCGGACGTTGACCGTGGTGGTAATGCCATACTCGCCCGGTAATTCGAGTTTGTATGCATTCGGGTTGATGCGCTCGGTCACCCGAAAAGGCCTGTCGGCTCTTGACAGCAATTTAGCGTGCTTATGCTTAAAGTACCGAAGCTTAAGCCACACTAAATCTCCAACTTGGAAAAATTTCTCCTTTCGGCCTCGGTTGGCCGCTTGAGCATATTTGGCATTTTTCTTCTCGATCCGCTTCTTAATCTTCTCGTGCAATTTGCAAATCTTCTCGGCCTTATCAAGGCCATCGGTGTTGGTGTGCTCTTGGCTCGGCAATGGAAGTAAATCCATAGGTGTAGAAGGGTTAAAGCCGTAAGCAACCTCAAAAGGAGTCATGCCCGTGGTGTTGTGGCGGCACCGGTTGTAGGCAAACTCAATGAACGGCAATTGAAGATCCCATGACTAGATCCTTGTATCCACCGTACTTTGGAGTAGTGAGCCAAGTGATCGGTTGACTACTTCCGTGTGGCCGTCGGTTTGCGGGTGGAAAGCCGTGCTAAAAAGAAGCTTTGTGCTGAGACGTGCCCATAAAGTCCTCCAAAAAGTGCTAAGGAATTTTCCATCACGATCGGACACGATGGAGTGAGGCATGCCATGTAGCCAGACTATTTCCTTGAAAAAAAGATCGGTTATGAACGTAGCATCGGCGGTTTTGGCACATGCCACAAAGTGGGCCATCTTCAAAAAATGGTCGACCACTACCATAATAGAATCCTTGCCTCGGCTTGTACGTGGGAGTCCGAGAACAAAATCCATGCTAATGTCTTGCCATGGGTGGTCGGGTACCAGTAAGGGTAAGTAAAGGCCTTGGGGTAAAATAGCCTTATTCTTGAGCTTTTCGCTAAAATAGGCTATCGGGCGGCCCTCTTGCATCAAGACCTCTCCAATACCCGTTCCAGAGGCGTCACACTCGATCTCAAATACCTTGTTAAAGTCTGGAAGGGTTAGCACGGGTGCTTCACAAAGCCGGGCCTTGATGGTGTCAAACCTTGTTTGACAAGGCCGGGTCCACTCAAATTCTCGACCCTTCTTTGTAAGCTCGGTCAAAGGGGCCACAATAGTGCTAAAGCTCTTAATAAAATGCCGGTAAAATTTTGCGAGCCCGTGGAAGCTCCGAATATCCGAGACACTCTTTTGGATGGGCCAATCTCGGATGGCCTTGATTTTCTCAGAGTCCACTTCGACGCCGTTTGCGGATAACACAAAGCCGAGAAAGTGTATTTGGCTTTGGGCAAAGGAACACTTCTTGCGGTTGTCGTAGAGCTTCGTGCGCTGTAGAGTGATGAATAGCCGCTCTAAGTGGTCAAGGTGGCTCGACATATCCATGCTATAAACAAGTATATCATCGAAATAAACGATAATAAACTTACCAAGGAATTCTTGGAGCACATGGTTCATAAGCCTCATAAAAGTGCTCGGGGCATTAGTAAGGTCGAATGGCATAACTAACCATTCAAAAAGTCCATACCGGGTCTTGAAGGCCGTCTTCCACTCGTCACCTTCGCGCATCCGGATTTGGTGATAGCCATATTTAAGATCTACCCGGGAAAATATAGCTGCTCCGCTAAGTTCATCGAGTAAGTCATCGAGCCGTGGCATGGGAAACCGATATTTGATTGTAATATCGTTGATGGCTCGGCTATCCACCCACATTCGATGACTTCCATCTTTCTTCGGCACTAGGAGGGCCGGGACCGCACATGGGCTCAAAGACTCTCGGATGTAGTCCTTAGTAAGGAGTTCTTGAACTTGATCTTGCAAAATTTTGCTCTCCTCGGGATTGAGTCGGTAAGGTGGTCGGTTTGGCAAGGTGGCTCCCGGTTGGAGGTCGATGTGGTGCTCGATCCCTCAGAACGGTGGTAGACCGTCCGGGAGCTCGTCCAGGAACACATCCTTGAATCAGCCAAGTAAGGGTTGCACGACCTCCGGGATGATCTCTTCATCATGTCCATCTGGCTCTCGGTGTAAGAGCACGATGATTGGGCCTCCGTGTCCGAGGGTGCGCGCCAATTCCTTTCGGCCCATGAAAAGGGTCGCATTGGCTTTGGCCTCTTTTCGGTTGGTCTCGTCCTTGGCAATTTGCTTCGGGGTCATGGGATCCAAAGTGATGCTTCGTCCATCCATCTTGAAGGAATAATGGTTAGTGAAGCCGTTGTGCATAACGCGTCGGTCAAATTTCCATGGTCGGCCGAGTAGTAAATGGGTGGCGCTCATCGGCACCACATCGCATGTGACCGTGTCCTTGTATGTGCCGATCGTAAAGGTTACCCGGGCTTGTTTACTTACCCAGACATCTTCACGGTCGGTGATCCAGCGTAGCTTGTAGGGCGTCGGGTGTGCGGTCATGGGCAGCGCCAACCGCTCGGTCAGCTCGCGGGACGCGACGTTCGTGCAGCTCCCGCCATTGATGATCACCGAACAAATTTTGTCCTTGATCATGCAACGACTATGAAATAACGTCTCACGTTGTAATTCTTCTGGCCGTGATTGTGTAGAAAGAAGTCTTCGCACCATAAACATATTTTCCCCTTCAATGGGTCGGCAAACTTCTTCCTCGGTCGAGGCCAGATCCTCCTCGGTCTTGACGGTGGTGTCTCGTCTTCGCTCACAACCTCCTCGGTCTCCTCAAGGACGATCATGACGCGCTTCTTTGGACTTTGCGCGGCCATGTGTCCGCGTCAGAGACATTTGAAACATCGGATTTCTCGAGCCCTTTGTGGATCGGCTAGAGTGTCCGATGGCTTAGCATCCGTGGCCGGTTTTGGGGCCCATGGTTTCGGCGATGGCGCCCGATCTTCTATCCGTGGCGCGGGCTGATACGGTGTGGTCGGCTTTGTGACACGCTCCAGGATACGGAGGTGTCGGGACGAGAGGAGATGGCAACAATCTTCCGAGAGAAAGAAAGGTAGGCAGCAACAGGGAATTGGAGCAAGGAGAACTCCAAACGCATACAGGGGCTTTAGCTAGAAATTGGAGGACTTAAACCTTTGAGAGTGGGCTAAGTTTGGCAAAATTGAAAGCTTAATACAAGTGTGGATCAATAAAAATACACGGAGGCAATTTTAGGTGCACAAACAGACAAAGCTGAAAGAAACAGTGTAGGGGTGTTGGGGAGACTTCTTCACAACTTCCAATGCGGTAAGTCTGGGAGGGTGGAAATTGGCAAAACTTAACTTCAATGAAGTGGGAAGAAATTGCAAGTCGTTTGAGGGGAAAGGCACGGGTAGATTGGAAGATATGCAGGATAGACAATTGATGGACAGAACTGCCTGCTTTCAGAAGTTCGGGTAGAAGGCAGTGGAAAAAGCATGCATAACTCTTGATGGGGAGGGGCTGCGGATAAACGTAAAGAACAGTTATTTCAAGCCATGAAATAGGAACTCACAGCCATAAAATTGGGGTCTTTTGTTCACGGAAAAAAGAAATGGCACGAATTGGACTTTTGTTGCACAAATTCACTCGGGTAAGCACCAAAAACAGCAACCAACACCAAAGACAAACACAAATGCAAACAACAAATGGAGGAAGGCTATGGGATTTCCAAGCTCGCTTTTGTTCCTAAAAAAGTGAGGAAGGATGTTGGAATAAGGTTTAGTGATCCTAGCTAATCACCAACACCAAGACAAACAAGAATCAAGGATGTTACTCACCTAGATTCCCAAATGCCGTGAGAAAAGGAAGGGCTTGAGAGCTTCAAAGCTTCTTCAATTTACTAATATCTTTTCTGCCTTTCATTCAACGTGGAAGAGGGTTTCATACACCCTCCAAATTACACAAAAGAAATAAAAAAAATAAACCTAAATTAGGGACCAATGAGTGGCTAGAGTAGGAGTTAGGTGAGAATTGGGTCCCACCAAGCCTCCTAATCCAACCACATGGAACTTTCAACTAAAACCACGTCCCAAGGATATCTAAAAAAAAGGATAAATAGAAACTTAGGGTTGGACCTAAGTTCCATCAAAAAGGGTTTGGGTTGGTCCAAACCGAACCAAAATCCCATCAAAATTGGTTCAAACCGAACAAAATTAGTTACAACAAAACATACTTCCCTACTTAAAAGATTTAAAACACCAAATACATATACAAATATTCAGCACTCCTTATGGACTCTTCTTGCAGGAACTACTCTCCCATAATGGTGATGGGGCATTCGGCCATCTTAATGCATGGAGCCGGATGTGGTCACAGTTCGGGTGGGAGGCTTCGGCAAGGAGAATCTTGTAACTCGGCCAACTTCTCCTCTTCTTTATACTCCCATTGTAAGCAATGCTTGGGGAGTTCTGGATCATGATGTGAGGGAGCTCCTAAGAGATCCAAGGAAGAAAAAGTGAAACCTGCAAAATCAACAAACATGTTAGCTAGTTGTCTTGCTCGGCTCCGGGTTGTCGCCCCCTTTGGTGGTTGTTGGTTCCTGAGCACATCATCCCCTCCAGGTGATTGAGGATTTGCCCTCAAATCCATGGGCTGCTCCTCCTCTTCCTCCGGTACTTCTCCCAAATATGGTGAGAGATCTTGTACATTGAATGATGCCGAAACTCCATAGTCCCCGGGAAGCTTCAACTTGTAGGCATTCTTATTGATCTTCTTGGTGACTTCAAATGGACCATTGGCCCTAGGGAGAAGTTTGGAATTTCTTTGGCTAGGAAATATTTCTTTCCTTAAGTGTAGCCACACAAAATCGCCCACTTTGAATTCCACATCCTTTCGGCCACGGTTAGCATAATTTGCATAGGCTTCATTTTTCTTGGCTATGGCCTTTTGCACCTTAGCATGCATGGCTTGGACTTGCTTAGCTTTTTGTGCTCCATCCGGATTGGCTAGTTCTTGACTCGGCAATGGGATCAAGTCCAAAGGAGTGGACGGGTTGAAAGCATAAACCACTTCAAATGGAGATGTTTGAGTTGCACTATGCACACTTCGGTTGTATGCAAACTCCACATAAGGTAATTCTGCATCCCAATCCGAGAGTCTCTTTCCCACGATGCTTCTTATCAATGATCCCAATGTGCGGTTTACCACTTCCGTTTGGCCATCTGTTTGGGGGTGGAAGGAAGTGCTAAACAACAATTTAGTTCCAAGTTTTCTCCACAAAGTCTTCCAAAAAGAACTCAAGAATTTGGTGTCCCGGTCCGAGACAATTGTGGTGGGAACTCCATGAAGCCTAACAATTTCTTTGAAGAACAATTCGGCCACTTGATTAGCATCATCGGTTTTGTTGCAAGCTATGAAGTGAGCCATCTTGGAGAAACGGTCAATAACCACCATGATGGCCTCTTTTCCTCTAGGAGTCCGAGGTAATCCCAAAACAAAATCGATGCTCACATCCATCCACGGTTGAGAGGGTACCGGCAATGGCATATACAATCCTTGAGGAAGCACTCGGCTTTTAGCCTTTTTGCAAACAATGCACTTCTCTATCTACTTGTGCACCTCCTTGATCATGTGTGGCCTGATGTGAAACCGGAGCACATCACGGACACCGCACGGCCACGGACGTGATCCCGACGAGCACGAGTGATTTTTCTAACTTAGTTGCTCATTTTGCAGGTCTCTTAGCCTCGAAAAATACCTTCCGAGCACGATTGGGAACGGCCCAAGCACTCCGTTACTTGGCGCTCGGCCATTCCCGGCCCCGACGCGCACACCCGGCCATGTTCGACCGTACCCGGACACGGCACACCCGGCAGCCCGGCCCACGACGCAAACGAGGCTTGTGACCAAGATCCGCCCGGTGCCCAGCGGGCACCCCAGAACCACGACCCGACGACCTCGGTCGTCAACCCTGCCAAAGTCCACTAGGGCTTCGGCCCAGCAGAACGCTTGACCGGCATGGATGAACGCACGGTCCAAACCCTTTGGATTGAATGTTCAACCATAGACCCTATGTTTGGTCACGCTTAGAAGATTTCCTTTCAGCAAGCATTTAGCATTAGAAGATGAAGGAAAGCCAGCCCAAGAGGAAGAGAACTCAACGCTCAAGCGAAAGCCCACGGAGGACCGCCATGGCCGATCATTGACCGACCCACGGTCAAGCCTCGGCCCACCTACGGCCCATTCAAAGACTTTGCCAAATTATATCGGCCAAACTTACTTAATCTTTAAGTATTTTGGTTATTTGGTTAAGGAAAGGAAGAGGATCACATTGGCACGAGCAGATCTTCATGATGACCATAGATCACCCATCAGACGCACGAGCATGACCGATCACCGAACCACCAGCGAACCGCAAGGGATTTTCATGCACCAAATCCGTGGAGCAGCTGTTAAATTTTCAGAAGATCTTCAATCAACAGATTTTCTCAACCATCGCGTGGATCCCTTGAAGCTCGCCCATGCCCGACCGCCGGCTCGGCCCATTTAGACGTGCCCGCGAACACACTCGAGTCATCATCGGTCCATCAAAGAACCAGACCATGCGCTGCCTTATGTTGACCACCGAGGAGACTTTAGAAGCCCCGGATCCAGATTGGCTCGAGCCAATCTCTTATTTGTTTGGACACACTCGGTCAACCACCAAACCAACCGTGCCATTCCTAAATAAACCAAGCCTAAAGTCAACCGAAGGCTTCCAAAGCTAATCCAAGGCGTTCAAAGCATCAAGGGCTTAGCTTTACTTCTTAGCTTATCTTTAGTAATTTTGTTATCGTTTACGTTTTGCTATTTAAGTGTAACACACTATTTTCAAGAGAGTGAATTTTTAGATAAAATTTGTGCATTGCACCTTCTTCCCGAAAGGCTTGAAGCTCTCTCCGACGCATACTTCTCCGGTGAGTCACATCCAGTTGAGACCGTCAAACCTTTGCACGTACGTTCGGTGAGTCATATCCGAGTGCGGGCGAGGACTACCGAGGAGAATACCTTGATTGCTCAGATATTCAAATTTTTCATCCATTCCTTATCTAAACTGGCAAGAGTTTAAACCATTCTATTCCCCAAGCTTTCAATCCTTCCATTACCCAAATTTGCCACCTTTTTCACCCTCCGAGCCATTACCATATTTTCCCGAGCCATCTCACTTTTCTTACGACCATTATCCCTTATTTCCATCACAATACGCTTCCGCAACACAACCCCATAATTCGCACGACCCAATTCTCTGTTTGCCGTATACGACATTCATCCGAGCTCCGTGTACTTGCATTCCCCAACCCACGGTACGCCGACCCCCAAGGAAGGCACATCATGGCCAAAAGAAATATTCCTTCAATGCCTCTAGGGTCTTTTTCTCCCCAAAGTGTCTGGCCAATCCTCCACCGTGAGCTTCTTTCACTAGAGATTCTTGAAGGTTGCAGTTAGGAATACAAAGTTGTCCCCTTTAAATAGGTAGCCATCCGTCAAGTGATAGGCGCCTCCTTCCTTGTTCAAACACCTTTCAAAACACTCCTTGAAGTCGGGGTCGTCTTTATAAGAGGTTTTGATCCACTCAAATCCCAAGATTCGGGAAGTGAGCTCGGTAAGCAACATGGTTCTTCTTGAAAGTGCATTGGCCACCACATTCACTTCACCCTTCTTGTACTTTATAATATAAGGAAATCTCTCAAGAAACTCCACCCATTTTGCATGTCTCTTGCTGAGCTTCCCTTGGCTTTTAATGTGCTTCAATGCTTGGTGATCCGTGTGTATAATGAACTCCTTAGGAAGGAGATAATGCTGCCAAACTTCAATGGTTCTTATCAAAGCATACATCTCCTTATCATAAGTGGAGTAATTCAAGGCTGCCCCCTTCAACTTTTCACTAAAGTAGGCAACGGGCCTTCCTTCTTGCATGAGAACCGCTCCTATGCCGAGGGCCGAGGCATCACAATCCACTTCAAAGACCTTATGAAAATCCGGGAGCACTAAGAGAGGAGCATTGGAAAGAGCCTCCTTGATTCGGTCAAAGCTAGCTGAGGCACACCGGGGTCCATTCAAAATCTTTCCCCTTTTTTGGTGCAATCCGTGAGGGGAGCAACAATGCTACTAAACCCCTTGATGAACTTCCGGTAGAATGAAGCAAGGCCATGGAAACTCCTAATGTCCACAACACATTGAAGGGTCGGCCATTCCCGGATTGCTTCTATCTTGCTTTGATCAACTTCTATTCCATTCTTGGACAAAATGAAGCCGAGGAAATGCACTCTTTCTTGTACAAAGGAGCATTTCTTCAAATTGCCAAACAAATGAGCCTGTCTAAGTGCATCAAATAGTATACGAAGGTGTCCCAAGTGATCCAGATATTGTGCACTATAGACTAATATATCATCAAAGTATACTATCACAAACTTTCCCAAGTAATCTTTCAGCACATGGTTCATTAAACGCATAAAAGTGCTAGGGGCATTAGATAGCCCGAATGGCATAACTAACCATTCATAAAGTCCATACTTGGTTTTGAAGGTGGTTTTCCACTCATCTCCTTCTAGCATCCTTATTTGATGATAACCGCTCTTTAGATCAATTTTTGAGAAGTTGGCAGCACCACTTAGCTCATCCAATAAGTCCTCCAGCCGTGGTATGGGAAACCAGTACTTAATAGTAATTTGGTTGATTGCACTGCTGTCAATGCACATCTGAGAGGAGCCATCCTTCTTTGGCACCAAAAGGGTTTGCACCGCACAAGGACTTAATGACTCTCGGATGTACCCTTTCTCCAAGAGCTCTTGCACTTGATCGTCGAGCTCTTTAGCCTCCTCGGGATTCATTCTATATGCTGGCCGATTTGGTAGAACCACCCCGGGTTGAAGATCAAACTGATGCTCTATCCCACAAATTGGTGGTAGACCGGTTGGCAACTCTTCGGGGAAGACATCATCATACTCTTCTAGGAGGGCTAAGACTTCTTCCGGAGCCCCTCCTATCTCTTTCATTCTTTCTCGAAAAAGAATCAACACAATTGGAGCCGCTTGTGATAATTCCCGAGAGAGTTCCTTTTTGTTGATGAATAACACCTTCTTGGAGGAGTTTTCTCTTTTTTCCCTCTCATCTTTAGCTACATCCGAGGGTGTCAAAGGTGCTAATTTAACATTCCGGTTATCCCATTTGAATGAATACTCATTGGTTAATCCATCATGCATGGTGTGGCGGTCAAATTGCGACGGCCTCCCTAGGAGAAGGTGGCTTGCATCCATTGGCAGCACATCACACATCACAGCATCCTTATCTCCCCCAATGGAGAACTCAATCCGTGCACGCTTGGTCACCTTTAGGTCTCCTTCATCACTTAGCCATCGGAGTCGATAAGGGTGGGGATGCTCCTCGGTTTGGAGTTGAAGTTTCTCAATTAGTTCGGAGGATGCTACATTAGTGCAACTCCCTCCATCAATGATTAGGGAGCACACTTTATCTTTGATGAGGCAACGGCTATGGAAGATATTTTCCCTTTGGATAGCCTCGGGTTGGCCATTGATAGTGAGGGCCCTTCGGATCACCATGAGGAGGGGGCCTTCTTGTGCTCGGCACACTTCCTCTAAAGGCTCGGCCTCTTGTTCTTCTTCCTCTTCCATCGGATCATCTTCACTAACAACTTCTCTGCTACTCTCTAAGAGTACCATCGCCCTCTTATTAGGACATTGTGCAGCAATATGTCCCAATCCGAGGCACTTAAAACATTTGATGTCCCTTGACCGTGGCTTGTTGGTATCTTCAATTGGCTTAGGGGAAGCATCTTTCTTTTTAGTCCACGATTTTGGTTGATAAGGGCGGTTATCTTGCCTCGGAGGTGGTTTGTAAGGAGTGTTGTAGGCCGGTGTAGGCTTCACAACACTTTTCTTGCCCTTCTTTTTTGTTGCCTTTCAACCCGCAAGGCCAATTGGATAGCGGCATCTAAAGATTCAACGAGCTGCAATTCCATAACTTCACCAATATCCTTGTGTAATCCTCTCAAGAACCGTGCCAATATTTGTTCTTCCGGCTCTTCAAGATCACACCGGATCCGCAAGGTCTCAAACTCCATCAAGTATTCCTCAACCGAGAGGTGTTCTTGCTTCAAGTTTTGGAGTTGATAGAACAACTCTTGCCTATAATGACTCGGAACAAATCTTCTCTTCATGTGCATTTTCATGGTCCTCCAAGTGGTTATCTCTTCTTCACGGTCACGCCTTCGTTGAGCTCTCAAACTATCCCACCAAAGACTTGCATAACCGTGGAGTTCCAAAGCCACCAGTTGTAGCTTGGATTTTTCAGCATAGTTGTAACATTCAAATACTTTGTCTACTTTATCTACCCAAGTTAAAAACATATCCCCATCACATGATCCATTAAATGGAGGGACACTTAACTTCATATTCCTCAAATCATCTTCTCGGGGTGGTCTCTCCCGTGGCTCAAACTCCTCATCTGAGCATTTCTGGCTCTTCTACCGGGAGTGAATGAAGGAGGTGGCCTTGGCAGATTTGGTGTTTCCAACCTTTGTAACAAGGCATCCAGCCTTTGATTAATGTCACTAATTTGTTCCAGCAAATCAGACTCACGGCCTTGGGGAGACATTGGTGGGGGAGGTGGTTCACTAGTTGAAGGGTGGTCTCGGCTTGGCTGCAAAACAGCCCCACTCCGAGTAGTCATACCACCACTCTTGGGCGCCATTGATGACAATTCAAAGAAGGTTTAATAGCAAGGAAAACAAGGGAAGGAAAATTTGTGCTCTGATACCAAATGACACGCTCCAGGATGTGGAGGTGTCGAGAAGAGAGGAGATGGCAACAATCAGCCGAGAGAAAGAAAGGTAGGCAGCAACAGGGAATTGGAGCAAGGAGAACTCCAAACACATACAGGGGCTTTAGCTAGAAATTGGAGGACTTAAACCTTTTAGAGTGGGCTAAGGCTAAGTTGGGCCAAATTGACAGCTTAAAATACGTGCGGATCAATAAAAATACACGGAGGCAATTTTAGGTGCACAAACAGACAAAGCTGAAAGAAACAGTGTAGGGGTGTTGGGGAGACTTCTGTACAACTTCCAATGCAGGGAGTCTGGGATGGTGGAAATTGGCAAAACTTAACTTCAACGAAGTGGGAAGAAATTGCAAGTGGTTTGAGGGAAAAGGCACGGGTAGATTGGAAGATATGCAGGATAGAAAATTGATGGACAGAACTGCCCGATTTCAGAAGTTCGGGTAGAAGGCAGTGGAAAAAGCATGCATAACTCTTGATGGGGAGGGGCTGTGGCTAAACGTAAAGAACAGTTATTTCAAGCCATGAAAGAGGAACTCACAGCCATAAAATTGGGGACTTTTGTTCACGGAAAACAGAAATAGCACGAATTGGACTTTTGTTGCACAAATTCACTCGGGTAAGCACCAAAAACAGCAACCAACACCAAAGACAAACACAAATGCAAACAACAAATGGAGGAAGGCTATGGGATTTCCAAGCTCGCTTTTGTTCCTAAACAAGTGAGGAAGGAGGTTGGAATAAGGTTTAGTGATCCTAGCTAATCACCAACACCAAGACAAACAAGAATCAAGGATGTTACTCACCTAGATTCCCAAATGCCGTGAGAAAAGGAAGGGCTTGAGAGCTTCAAAGCTTCTTCAATTTACCAATATCTTTTTTCTGCCTTTCATTCAACGTGGAAGAGGGTTTCATACACCCTCCAAATTACACAAAAGAAATAAAAAAAATAAACCTAAATTAGGGACCAATGAGTGGCTAGAGTAGGAGTTAGGTGAGAATTGGGTCCCACCAAGCCTCCTAATCCAACCACATGGAACTTTCAACTAAAACCACATCCCAAGCATATCTAAAAAAAGAAGGATAAATAGAAACTTAGGGTTGGACCTAAGTTCCATCAAAAAGGGTTTCGGTTGGTCCAAACCGAACCAAAATCCCATCAAAATTGGTTCAAACCGAACCAAATTGATTACAACAAAACATACTTCCCTACTTAAAAGATTTACAACCCCAAATACATATACAAATATTCAGCACTTCTTATGGACTCTTCTTGCAGGAACTACTCTCCCATAATGGTGATGGGGCATTCGGCCATCTTAATGCATGGAGCCGGATGTGGTCACGGTTCGGATGGGAGGCTTCGGCGAGGAGAATCTTGTAACTCGGCCAACTTCTCCTCTTCTTTATACTCCCATTGTAAGCAATGCTTGGGGAGTTCTTGATCATCATGTGAGGGAGCTCCTAAGAGATCCAAGGAAGAAAAAGTGAAACCTGCAAAATCAACAAACATGTTAGCTAGTTGTCTTGCTCGGCTCCGGGTTATCGCCCCCTTTGGTGGTTGTTGGTTCCCGAGCACATCACTTTGGGGCCGGGTGTTGAGCGATCGCCTTGCCCTTTCTCTTGAGCTGCCTCTCGACCCTTAGTGCCATTTGAATGAGTGCATCAAATGATTCTACGGGCTGCAATTCAACCACATCGCCAATCTCATAGTGTAGGCCTCTAATGAACCGTGCCATAACTTGTTCTATGGGTTCGGCCAAATCACAACGAATCCGTAGTGTCTCAAAGTCCGTAAGGTAATCATCAACACTAGAATTACCTTCTCGAAGTCCTTGGAGCTGTAAAAATAAGTCTTGGCGGTAATGGCTTGGTACGAACCATTTCCGCATCAATTCTTTCATCAAACGCCACAAATTAATTTCATCTTCGTGATCTCTCCGTCGTTGTGTACGAAGACTATTCCACCAAAGAGATTCATAATCCGTAAGCTCCAAAGAGGCTAATTGGACCTTAAGTTTCTCGGAATAGTTGTAAAGGTAAAAAATTTTGTCGACCTTTTCAATCTAATCCAAGTACTTGTCTCCATTGGAGGCGCCATTAAAAGATGGTAGATGTACCTTAGGGAGCTTCCATTCTTCATCATGATCCAAATATTGATCGGGTTCGTAGTCATAATCTTCCTCGAATTGTTCGTACTCGCATGGGCGCGCTCCGCGTTGTCCCCCATGTTCCGGTCTTCGCCTTGCCCTTTCTCTTGAGCTGCCTCTCCCAACGTGGGAGGAGGAATACATACCCATACAAAAATATCCCCAAATAAAATAAACAAAAATAAACCTAAATTAGGGGCAATGATTAGCTAAAAGTAGGTGTTAGGTGAGAAAAGGGTACCCATCACCCACTTGCAAGCCAACCAAATCCTAACTCACGTCCAAACCAAACTAAAGAAGGAACTAAGGAGTTTGGAAGAGAAGACTCTCCCAAAGCTCCAGCAAAGGAAGGAAAAAAAAGGGGGTTCAAACCAAACCACTCTTAGAGAGAATGGTTCAACCCGAACCACCCCAGCAAATTGGTCCAAACTGAACCAAAATGTTTACATAAAAAAAAATCCCAAATAACTTAGTATTTTACAAAACACAAAAATCAAACATCACTTGGCCATTCCTTGGAAGCCTTCATCCCCCCCAAATAGTGGTGCATACGGCCTCCATTGTCCTTGAAACCGAGTGTAGTTATGTCCCGGGTGGTGAACTTGGCAAGGAAGATCTTGGATTTTTGGCTAACTCCTTCTCTTCTTTATACTTCCAATGTAAGCAATGTTTGGGGAGTTCTTGATCATGATGTGAAAGAATATCTAGGAGCTCCAATGTAGGGACAAATGTACCTGCAAAATCAACAAACATATTAGCTAAAAGTCTTGCACGGCTTCGAGTTGTTGCTCCTTCCGGTTGATGATGAGTCCCGGGCACATCATCCCCTCTGGGTGATTGAGGATTTGTCCTCAAATCCACGGTTTGCTCCTCCTCTTCCTCCGGTACTTCCCCCAAATATGGTGAAAGGTCTTGTACATTAAAGGATGCTGAAACTCCATAATCCCCGGGAAGCTTCAACTTGTAGGCATTCTTATTGATCTTCTCGGTGACTTCGAATGGACCATCGGCCCTAGGGAGAAGTTTGGACTTTCTTTGGCTAGGAAATCTTTCTTTCCTTAGGTGTAGCCACACAAGATCGCCCACCTTGAATTCCACATCTCTTCGGCCCCGGTTAGCATATTTTGCATAGGCTTCATTTTTCTTGACTATGGCCTTTCGCACCTTAGCATGCATGGCTTGGACTTGCTTAGCCTTTTGTGCTCCATCCGGATTGGTTAGTTCATGGCTCGGCAATGGTATTAAGTCCAAAGGAGTGGACGGATTGAAGCCATAAACTACTTCAAATGGAGATGTTTGAGTTGCACTATGCACACTACGGTTGTATGCAAACTCCACATATGGCAATTGTGCATCCCAATCCGAGAGCCTCTTTCCCACTATGCTTCTTAGCATTGCTCCCAATGTGCGATTTACCACTTCCGTTTGGCCATCTGTTTGAGGGTGGAAGGAAGTACTAAACAATAATTTAGTTCCAAGCTTTCTCCACAAAGTCTTCCAAAAAGAACTTAAGAATTTGGTGTCCCGGTCTGAGATAATTGTGGTGGGAACTCCATGAAGCCTAACAATTTCTTTGAAGAACAATTCGGCCACTTGATTAGCATCATCGGTTTTGTTACAAGCAATGAAGTGAGCCATCTTGGAGAATCGGTCAACAACTACCATGATGGCCTCTTTTCCCCTAGGAGTCCGAGGCAACCCCAAAACAAAGTCGATTCTCACATCCGTCCATGGTTGAGAAGGCATGGGCAATGGCATATACAAACTTTGAGGGAGCAATCGGCTTTTAGCCTTCTTGCATATAATGCACTTCTCTATGTACTTGTGCACCTCCTTGATCATGTGTGGCCAAAAAAAATGTTCTTTCAATGCTTCTAGGGTCTTCTTTTCCCCAAAGTGTCCGGCTAATCCTCCACCGTGAGCTTCTTTCACTAAGGATTCCCGAAGACTACCTTTAGGGATACAAAGTTGTCCCCCTTTGAATAAATATCCATCCGCCAAATGATAGGCACTATTTTCTTTGTTCAAACACTTTTCACACCATTGTTGGAAGTCGGGGTCTTCTTTGTAGGAAGTCTTGATCCACTCAAACCCCAAGATTCGGGAATTGAGTTCAGTGAGCAATACAATCCTTCTTGAGAGGGCATCGGCCACCACGTTTACTTCACCCTTTTTGTACTTCATGATATAAGGAAATCTCTCAAGAAATTCCACCCACTTTGCATGCCTCTTGCTGAGTTTCCCTTCGGTATGTATAATAAACTCCTTAGGGAGGAGGTAGTGCTGCCACACTTCAATTGTTCTCATCAACGCATACATTTCCTTGTCATAAGTGGAGTAATTCAAGGCTGCCCCTTTGAGCTTTTCACTAAAGTAAGCCACGGGTCTTCCTTCTTGCATTAAAACAGCTCCTATGCCTAACCCCGCGGCATCACAATCAACCATTCCCGAGCCATCACCAACCTTCCCGATCATCCGATCATACTACCCGTGCCATATCATTATTTCCACCTTCTAGCTTCCGCAAACTACCACATTATCGACCATTCCATCGACCATTCACTGAACGCCCGAGTCAATTTAACTCGTGCGCACGCCCACCGATCACGACGTGCAAAACACCCCGCCGTTGCACATCAGGCCCTAGGAAGGAGCTTGGACTTTCTTTGGCTAGGAAACCTCTCCTTCCTTAGGTGTAGCCACACAAGATCTCCAACCTTGAATTCTACATCTCTTCGGCCACGGTTGGAAAATTTAGCATAAGTTTAATTCTTCTTGGCTATGACCTTTTTCACCTTAGTATGCATGGCTTGGACTTGTTTAGCTTTTTCCACTCCATCGGGGTTGGCTAATTCACGGCTCGGCAAAGGGATCAAATCCAAGGGAGTTGAGGGGTTGAAGCCGTAAACAACCTCAAATGGAGAGGCTTGAGTTTCACTATGCACACTTCGGTTGTATGCAAACTCCACATGAGGCAATTGTGCATCCCAATCCGAGAGCCTTTTCCCCCACAATGCTCCTTAGCAAGGCTCCCAATGTGCGGTTTACAACTTCGGTTTGGCCATCTGTTTGGGGATGAAAGGAGGTGCTATACATCAATTTAGTCCCGAGCTTCCTCCACAAAGTCTTCCAAAAAGAACTTAAAAATTTTGTATCTCGGTCCGAGACAATAGTAGAGGGAACTCCATGTAGCTGGACAATTTCTTTGAAGAACAAGTCGGCCACTTGATTATCATCATCGGTCTTGTGGCAAGCAACAAAACGTGCCATCTTGGAGAAACGATCAACTACCACCATAATTGCTTCTTTTCCTCTAGGGGTCCGAGGCAGCCCGAAAAAAAAATCTATGCTCACATCCACCCAAGGTTTAGAAGGTACCGGTAATGGCATGTATAAACCTTGTGGGAGTACTCGGCTTTTAGCTTTCTTGCACACAATGCATCTTTCTATCCATGTGTGCACATCTTTGATCATGTGGGGCTAAAAGAAGTGATCCTTAACTATCTCTAAGGTCTTCTTTTCCCCAAAATGCCCTGCCAAGCCTCCACCATGAGCTTCCTTGATTAATGATTCCCGAAGGTTACATTTTGGTATGCAAAGTTGTCCTCCTTTGAATAGATAGCCATCGGCTAGGTGGTAGGCACAACTTTCTTTATTCAAACACTTTTCATACTACTCCTTGAAGTCGGGATCCTCTTGGTAAGAAGTCTTGATCCACTTAAATCCCAAGATCCGCGAAGTGAGCTCGGTAAGCAATACAATCCTCCTTGAGTGGGCGTCGGCCACCAGATTTACTTCTCTCTTTTTGTACTTGATAATGTATGGAAACCTTTCAAGAAACTCCACCCATTTTGCATGTCTCTTGCTGAGTTTCCCTTGGCTTCTAATGTGCTTCAAGGCTTTGTGGTCCGTGTGTATAATGAACTCCTTAGGAAGGAGATAATGCTGCCAAACTTCAATTGTCGTCATCAAAGCATACATCTCCTTATCATAAGTAGAATAATTCAAGGCTTCCCCCTTTAGCTTCTCACTAAAATAAGCCACATGTCTTCCTTCTTGCATTAGAAGGGCCCCTATGCTAAGCCCCGAGGCATCACAATCTATTTCAAACACCTTGTTGAAGTCCGGGAGCATAAGAAGATGAGCATTTCAAAGAGCATCCTTGATTTGATCAAAACTAAGTTGACAATCCGAGGTCCATTCAAAATCTTTCCCCTTCTTAGTGCAATCTGTGAGGGGGCCACAATGGTGCTAAACCCCTTTATAAACTTCCTATAAAATGAAGCTAGACCATGGAAGCTCCTAATGTCCGAGACACACTTAGGGATCGGCCATTCCCGAATTGCCTCTATCTTGCTTTGGTCTACTTCTATTCCTTCCTTAGAAAGTATGAATCCGAGAAAATGAACCTTTTCTTGGACAAAAGAACACTTCTTTAAATTTCTAAACAATTGTGCTCTTCTAAGTGTATCAAATAGTGACCGAAGGTGTACCAAGTGTGCAAAATAATCTCCACTATAAACCAAGATATCATCAAAGTAAACTATCACAAATTTTCCCAAATATTCTTTCAGCACATGATTCATTAAAGGTGCTAGGGGCATTAGATAGCCCAAACGACATAACTAACCATTCATATAAGCCATACTTGGTTTTGAAAGCCATTTTCCATTCATCTCCTTCATGCATCCGTATTTGGTGATAGCCACTTTTGAGGTCGATCTTTGAGAAGAAAGCAGCCCCGCTAAGCTCATCCAAAAGATCTTCCAGCCGCGGTATAGGAAACCTATACTTGATGGTAATATGGTTGATGGCCTGATGTGCAATGGGAGCACATCATGGACATAGCCCCGATGAGCACGTGATTTTTGACTAACTTAGTTGCTCGTTTTGCAGAAAACATAGCCTCGGAGACAATATCCAAGGAAATTCGGGAGCGGCTAAGGACTTTGCTCGGTTGGCATCCGAGAATCCCCTGCCGAGCAACAAGTGCGTGGTGCTCATCGGCACCACGTCACATAGGACCCTGTCTTTGTAGTTACCGATCCCAAAGTCTATCCGGGTTTGCTTGTGTAGTCGGATGTCCTCTCGGTCGGTAAGCCATCGTAGCTTGTACGGTGTCGGGTGCTCGGTCGTGTATAGCGCAAGCTTCATGACAAGGTCACGGGATGCGACGTTAGTGCAACTACCGCCATCAATAATCAACGAACATACCTTGCTCTTGATTAAGCATCGGCTTGGAATAGAGTTTCCCGTTGGTATGTTTCTTGTTGCAGTTGAGTTGAAAGAACCCGCCGGATCATTAATATGACCGGTCCATCTTGGGCTTGACACAAGTCATCCTCGGCCGGGGCCGTCTCATCCTCGGCCTCCTTGGCCGGCTCATCCTCGCTCATGACCTCCTCGGTCTCTTCGAGAATGGTCATGACACGGCGATTCGGACATTGGGCTGCTACATGTCCGCGTCCGAGACACTTGAAACGTTGAATTTCTCGGGCCCTTGGCTGTTCGCCTACCGAGTCTCGAGTTTTGGGTTCCGTGTCTCGCTCAGGGGCCCATGGCTTAGGTGCTGGGCCACGTTCCTCGGGCCTTGGCGCGGGCCGATATGGCGTGGTCGGTTTTGGGGCCGAGCGTTGAGCGATCGCTTTGCCCTTTCTCTTGAGTTGTCTCTCGACCCTTAGTGCCATTTGAATGAGTGCATCAAACAACTCTACAGGCTGCAATTCAACCACATCGCCAATCTCATATCGTAGGCCTCTAATGAACCGCGCCATTACTTGTTCCACGGGTTCAGCTAAGTCACACCGAATCTGTAGTGTCTCAAAGTCTGTAAGGTAATCATCCATGCTGGAATTACCTTGGTGAAGTCCTTGGAGTTGTAAAAATAGATCTTGGCGGTAATGGCTCGGTACGAACCGTTTCCGCATCAAATCTTTCATTAATCGCCAGGAATTAATTTCCTCCTCGTGATCTCTTCTTCTTTGTGTACGAAGACTATTCCACCAAAGAGATGCATAATCCGTGAGTTCCAAAGATGCCAATTGGACTTTAAGCCTCTCGGAATAGTTGTAAAAATCAAAAATTTTGTCAACCTTTTCAATCCAATCCAAGTACTTATCTCCATTGGAGGCTCCATTAAAAGATGGTAAATGTACCTTAGGGAGCTTCCATTCTTCATCATGATCCGAATAATGATCGTGCTCATAATCGTAGTCTTCTTCAGATCGGTCAGAGTCGTGTGGGCGCGCTCGGGGTTGCCCTCCGCGTACCGGTCTTCGCCTATGAGGTGGCGTAGGCCGTGCCGGGTGGGCTCGGTCTCGCTCGGCCAAATCGTCGAGTCGTTGGAGCATTGCGTCCATTCGTCGATTCATTGCTTTGAACTGCTCCTGATTATTGCTCTCGGGATCCCGTTGGTCTCGGGGATCGGAGAACATTGTTTGCTCGCTCGTGGCTTGGTCACGGGCGGCGTTGTGAACGGCACCGCTTCGTGTCATCATAAGAAAAAGTTCGGGAAAACTTGTAGAGAGTGTAAAAATCAAACCTTTGCTCTGATACAAAGATGATGTGCCTTCCTTGGGGGTCGGCGCACCGTGGGTTGGGAGAATGCACGCACACGGGGCTCGGATGAACGTCGTGTACGGCAAACGGGAAATCGGATCGTGCAAATTATGGGTTGGTGTTGCGGAAGCGTATTATGAGCGAAATAAGGGATAATGGTTGTATGAAAGTTGAATGGCTCGGGTGAATAATGGGATGGCTAGGTGGATGAAAATATGGGTGAAATCAGACAATGGATGGTTTGAAAGCTCGGGGAACGGAATTGTTAAACTCTTGTGAGTTTAGATAGGGGATGGATGAACAATTTGAATACCTGAGCAATCACGGTATTCTCCTCGGTAGACTTCGCCCGCACTCGGATATGACTCACCGAACGTACGTGCAAAAGGGTTGACGTTCTCGGCCAGATGTTACTCACCGGAGAAATATACGTCGAAGAGAACTTCAAACCTTTCGGGAAGAAGGTGAAATGCACAATTTTTCTCTAAAAATTCACTCTATCAAAAATAGTGTAAGTGTTACACTTAAATAAGCAAAAACGTAAAGTAACTAAAGTAAGAAAGTTAAACTAAGTCCATTGATGTCTTGAACGCTTAGGATTAGCTTCGGAAGCGTTGAGTCAACTTTAGGCTTGGTTCACTTAGAATTGGCACGGTCAGTTTGGGGTTTGACTGAGGGTGTCCGAAGGTTGACCGAGAGGGTGCGTCGGGTGGGCGGAGCTCTGAACGATTGAGAGATTGGCTTGAGCCAATCTGGATCTGGGGTTTCTAAAGTCTCCTTGGTGGTCAGCATAAGGCAGCGCACGGTCTGGTTCTTCGATGGCCCTGATGTGCAACGGCGGGGGGATTTGCACGTCGTGAACGGTGGGCGTGCGCGCGAGCTAGATTGGCTCGGGCGTTTGGTGAATGGTAAATGGAATGATCGGTAATGAGGGGTTTTGCGGAAGCTAGAAGGTGGAAATAATGATGTGGCACAGGTAGTATGATCGGATGATCGGGAAGGTTGGTGATGGCTCGGGAATGGTGCGGATTATGGAGGAATCGGATGATGAATATGATGGCGGACGCTTTGGACACTTGAGCAATCAAAGTATCCAAATTCGGTAGACCTTGGAGAAGACTCGGATATGACGCACCGAGGCTTTGACAAGGGTTGACGGAAGCTTGGCCGGATATGACTCACCGGAGAAGTAACGTCGGATTGAGAGAATTATCAAAAAGGCTATAAGCTCTTGTATTGATAAAAATTCACTGCGTAAAACAAGTAAGTCTAGAGTTCTTTAAATAGACAAAGCTAAACGAAAAATTAGAGAACTAGTAATCTCAAGCCATCGGATGATTTGGACGTCTAGGATGATTTGGCACGAAGATCTTCGGAGATGCGTTGTGGTTCGGGTGCGTCGGCGGGCGCGCTGCTGGGTGCGCTCGGGTGCGCTCGGCCGAGATATGTATCTCCGAGATTCATGGGATTTTGTGCGTGCGAATCCCCCCAAATCTTCTTGTTTGTTATTTTCCAACCGAAATATCTTATCTCTAAAGATTTGACACGGTCAAATTTGAAGGATGCCTTGGGCTTCTTTAAGTGTTGCTTGGGCCTCGGCCTTGGTAGTGTCTCGGGCTGGAAATCCGTCCATTTGATGACTAGGCTTGATCCTCTTCATTCTCTAAGTCTCTAAGTGCTGAAAAGAATTGTGGCGCTCGGCCACTTATTGAAGATGGCCGAGACCCTAATGGGTCTCGGCGTGGGCCGCGTGACGTGGCCCGGTCGAAGCGATGATGATGCGCGCCATGGTCGTGTCTCTGGCGCCCTGGGCCGCATTGTCCGGCCCAGCGTGTGCGGTCAAGGTGAACTTCGTGGTCGTTGGCCCGGCGTGCTCGGTCAAGGTCGTGTGTCCCGCGGTAAGGGCCTCCATGTCCGACCCGGCATGTGCGGTCAAGGTTGCGGCGTGTGCGGTCAAGGTCGCGCGCTCCGCGTCATGGGCCGCCATGTCCGGCCCGGCGTGTTCGGTCAGGCTCGTGTCCAGCCATGTGATGGACGTCTTGGGCCTTTCTTGGTCATCTTCCGTGGGTGTCTCCGAGGTTATGTTTCCTACAAAATAAGCAACTAAGTTAGCATAAAACTCTCGGCCCAATGGGGTGGAGTCCCATTGTACATCAGGCCCGATGATAACTCGAGCGAGAACGTGGGTGCGTTCAAATGGGCCGAACCGGCGGTCGTGCATGTGCGATCTTCAAGGGATCAGTGAGTTTGTTGAGCAAAGCTGTTGCATGAAGATCCTCTGATGATTCAACAGCTTGTTCACAGATTTTGTGCATGAGAATCCTTTGGGGATCACTGGTGGTTCGGTGATCGGCCTTGCTCGTGCGTCCGATGGAGGATCTTCGGTCATCAAAAAGATATGCTTGTGCGATTCTGGATCTCTTCTTTTCCTTGACCAAATAACTGAATATCTTGACAAATAAAGTCAAGTTACCGAGAGAGTTTTGTCCGGGTCTTTGGGTTGACCGATAGTGGGCCGAGCCTCGGCCATCTTGGGCTTCCAATGCTGCATTCAGCGTCCTTTGTCTTTAGACTTCTTGCTTTCTTCGCTAAGTTTTCTAAATGCTGAAAATAAACTAAGGTGGCCGGGCTCGGCGTTGGGTGGGCCGAGGAGACGGGCTCCATGGGAGAGCACGCGATCCAAGGGGATCGGACCGTGCGTTCCCTCACGCTGGCCACTTATTCTGCTTGGCCGAAGCCCTAGTGGACTTCGGTGAGGTCGACGACCGAAGTCGTCGGGTCGTGGTCTTGGGGCGCCCGTTAGGGGCCAGGCGTGTCTCGGTCACGAGCCTCGGCTGCGTGATGGGCTTCGCTGCTGGGTGCGTCGTGGCCGGGTGTGGTCGGACACCACATGATCGAGATTTTAGGTCTCTCTCGATCATGCTCGGATGGAAGTTCCATCGTAATAATACCTGCAAAATGAGCAACTATGTTAGAAAAATCACCCGTGCTCGTTGGGCGTCGGGCGTGTTATCGTCATGAGCCTCTGCCGTGTCATGGGCCGGTGCGTCGGGAGGCTGGGCGCTGGGCTTGTCTTGTCTGGGGATGCTCGGATGCCAACCGAGCGAAGTCCTTGACCACTCGTGATTTTCCTAGTACATTGTTTCCGAAGGTAAACTTCCTGCAAAACGAGCACACAAATTAGCTAAATTAGCCGTGCTCCTCGGCGCTAGATCGGCGATGTACTCCGATTGCACATCAGGGCCACCCTTGAACGGCTTCCTCCTTGGTCCACAATTGTATAGCTTTCCCTCTCATGCTGGCCATAAAGTAGTCAGTATTCCCTTCCTTCGGAGTGGGACAAGTCCGGGGCTCGGGTAGGTTGTTCCGGCTGGGAACATTATGGACTTGGTTGTCAATTCCTTCTCTTCAAATTCCCAATGCAAGCAATGTTTGGGAAGCTCTTTTTCATGAGTTGAGGGAGCATCTAAGAGGTCCAAAGGGGGAAATGTCACACCTGCAAAATCGGCAAACATGTTAGCAAAACTCCTTGCTCGGCTACGGGTGGTCATTCCCTCCGGCGGATGGTGGCACCCGGGCATATCACAACTCAAACACTCCCTAGACCTAAAACACGTCTAAAAGACTTTACAAACTTAAGTTTCATGGGAAATAATATTTCCCTTAAGCTCCAACATGATGGAGCATAAATTTGTCCAATCCGAACCAATTTCCAGCAAATTGATCCAAACTGAACCAACCTCTATACATCATTTCAAGCTACTAGAATAATTACAATTTACAAGTACTCTTAACAAGCAAAAAATATCCAAGTGGCGAACTAGCAAACCTCCATTGTTGGACCAACTTCTCCTTTGATTTATTGGGCTCGAATCCGTGCTCTAAGTGAAGAGGATTTTTTGGCAAGGTTCGGTCCATCACTTATCCATTGACAAATGGATATGATCACTTGCATCCTTCTTGGACAACACTTGAACATCGTCCTCTCCCATGGTGGACAAAGTGAAGTCGTCTTTCCTTTCTTTTGGGGTTGGACATGGCCGAGGTTCGGATAGGTTGTCTCGGCAAGAAGAGCTTTGGGCATCGGTTGTCAACTTCTCCTCTTCAAATTCCCAATGCAAACAATGTTTGGGAAGCTCTTTGTCAAGGGGTGAGGGATCATCTAAGAGGTCCATTAAAGGAAATGTCACACCTGCAAAATCAGCAAACAAGTTAGCAAATTGTCTTGCACGACCACGAGTTATCATGCCCTCCGGGTGGTGGTGGCTCTCGGGCATGTCACTTAACCTTGCAACCCTTAACCCTAAACCCTAAACCCTGAACCATGGACCCTGAACACTGAACCCTGAAATAATGTTAATACTTAACCCTTAACCCTTAAACCTTGGATCTTTATACACTGAATCTTTAGCTTAGGACACTAAAACCTCTTGAACAATGAACCTTGAGCTTTCAACCATAAGATCCTTCAATCCATATATCATAACTATGAACCCTTAAACAGTGAATCTGTTTTGTCGACATGGGTCGACCCCTAAAAGTTTATGTCGACCCAATCACTGTTCAAATAGTGATTTCCCTCTGTTTTGTCCATGTAAGTCAACATGCGTTAGTTTTCTGAATTTGGTCTCTTCTAAGAAGTTATAGTAGACTCCTTAAGGAACAATTTGACACCTTAATAATCAAGAATGGATCAATATAGGGGAAGTTATAGATGTTCAAAGTTGGAACAAAAAGTTAAGAATTTTTGCAAGTTCAAATCCGAATATGATTTATAGGTTTAAGCCATCGATTGGATTAAGAAGAAGACTCAAGTGAATAAACTCAACCTAGCTGCTAAGGTAAGTTAGCATTAAGATTATTTGGCCCTTAAGTTGGACTACATTGCAAAGATTAGGATGATTGTTTGATGTGTGCTGCATGTTCGTTCGCATGATATGTTTGGTGATGTATGCTTATTTTCATGTTATGTGATATGATTTAAGAGATGTTTTCATGTTCATATGGTCATTCATCATAGTTTCACAAAATTTCTACGAACTATTTTCATGCATGGTTTTACAACGTAGTTGGAGGTAAACGGGATATGATTGGTGGTATGGGACAGTGATTATGTTTTGTCTCCGACGAATTAAGAACTTGAACATAAGAATCAGTAAAGTAAACGACCGGTGGAACCACGAGGTGGAGAGCTCGGTCTCGAGGACTTGGTGGAACCATGAGGTGCGGAGCTGGATCGATAAACCAAACATGTAAATGACCGGTGGAACCACGAGGTGGAGAGCTCGGTCTAGAGGACTGGGTGGAACCACGAGGTGTGATGGATTTCAAAGCTTTTGAAATGAATGTATTTTAAGTTGAACTATAGTCTTCCGCTGTATGTTTTAAGTTATTAAATGATTATGTATTTTATTTAAAGGTGGAATTGAAATGTATGTTTTTAATTATTCGACGCTTTTCTTTGTAAAGTATTTTACAAACTAAAGATAGTTTTCAGAAATTTAAAGTAACGAGTTTTCCACCTAAGTAAGTAAGTAAGAAAGCAAGTAACAGACTAGTTCTCGGGTCGCCGAAGTAAGTACAGTGAAGTAAAGTAAAGTAAGTCAAGTAAGAAAAGCAAGTAAGCAGTTACTCTGGAATCGGGTCGTTACACTGGAACCCTTGAACCATGAATCATGAACCTTGAATAGTAAACTCTGAATCTTCGAACCCTGAACTTTTGAACCTTGAACCCTTGAAACTCTGAACCCTTGAAACTTGGAACCCCAAAACCCTAACCCTTAAACCCTAAACCATGAACCATGGAAAATGGAACCATCAAACCGTCAAACCATGAATCTTGTACCCTAAACAATGGAATTGTTAATCTTTAGAACCCTAGAACCTTGACCCTTAAACCCCAGAACTGTGGAAAAATTAATTTTGGACCCTTAAACCGTAGAACTATGTAACCATGAACCCTTAAGCCCTAAACATTAGTATTCTGAACCCTAAAACCCTTTACCCTACAACATTAGAATAATGTACTATGGACTTTGGAACCCAAGAACCCTAAACCCTAGAACATTCGAATCCTAGAACTCTTAACCTTGAAATGCAAAACACTGGAACCCTAGAACTCTGAACCCTGAACTTTGGGACCCCAAACCCTAGAACCTAGAACCCTGAACCTTAAAAACCCTGAACCTTAAAAGCCTAAACACTCAACCATGGAACCGTGGACCAAACTATGAAATCCTAAAAACTAAACCCTAGAACCTCGTAATCGTCAAACCCTAAAACCCTTGAACCATGAACCTTAAACCCTTGAACTCTCAACCCTAGAACCCTTGAACCTTGAACCTTGAACAATGAACTTTAGAACCCAAAACTTTGAAACTTAAAACTTTGGAACCCTATAACCCCTGAACCTTGGAATCCTCAACACTCAAACCATGGAACCATAAACCCTAAACCCTAAACCCTTGGACCTTGGAACATTAAAACCCTAAATCCTCAACCATGAACCTTGGAAAATGGAACCAAGGAACCCTAGAACCATTAAACCATAAACTCTGAACTCTAAACAAAAAACCCTTGAACCCTTAAACCCTAGAACCTTAAACCTCAAACCCTCCAACCCCCGAACCCTTCACTTTGGACCCTTGAACCATAGAACCCTGGACCCATAACCCTCAATCGTGGAACCCTTAACCCTGAATCGTGGAACCCTTGACCTTGGAACACTGAACCTTAGAAACCAAAACCTTGAACCCTGGAACACTAGAACTGTAACGACTCGATTCCAGAGTCACCGCTTACTTGCTTTTCTTACTTACTTCACGTACTTACTTACTTCTTTCAGCGACAAGAGAACCGGTCCGTTACTGCGTTTTTACTTACTTACTTTACTTTGCTTTGGTGGAAAACTCATTACTTTACATTTCTGAAAAACTATCTTTAGTTTGTAAAATAGTTTACAAAGAAAAACGTCGAATAATAAAAAACATACATCTGAATTCCACCTTTAATGAAAATACATAAACATTTAATAACTTAAAACTACAGCGGAAGACTATAATTCATAATACATTCACTCTAAAATACTTTAAAATCTATCACACAAAAATAAGGGTATACATTTAATTACATCTTCAAAATATTCAGAACATTCAAAACATTTTTATAAAACATCTGTGTGTATCATGCATCACTCCCCGTCGGTCATCGCTCAATAAACTATATCGTTTAGAAACCCCTCTGCTCTAACTTCTTGATCAGTCATTAGCACCCTTTCTTCCATTACGTTCCCTACATTCCAAAGCCTAAACTATGAGCCTAAAGCTCAGTAAATAGCATAACTATAAAATGCAATGCATGAGTATGCTATGTTGTTAAAACAATGCACGTTTCATTCACGTTTCTTAGGTTTCATATCTTCAATATTGCATTATCTTGCTTATCGATCCAGCTCTCCACCTCGTGGTTCCAACCAGTCCTCAAGACCGAGCTCCGCACCTCGTGGTTCCACCGATCATTTACATTTTTATTCTTACTTAACGATCCAGCTCTCCACCTCGTGGTTCGACCCAATCCTCGACACCGAGCTCCGCACCTCGTGGTTCCACCCGTCGTTTACATGTTCTGATATTCAAGTTCTTAATTCATCGGAAACGAAACATAATTGGCGTCTCATACCACCAATCATATCCCGTTTACCTCCAACTACGTTGTAAAACCATGCATGAAAATACTTCGTAGACATTTTGTAAAAATATGATGCATGACCATATGAACATGAAAACATCTCTTAAATCACATTACATAACATGAAATTAAGCATACATCACCAAATATACCATGCAACAAACATGCAACACACATCAAATAATCATCCTAATCTTTGCAATGTAGTCCCACTTAAGGGCCAAATAATCTTAATGCTAACTTACCTTAGCTGCTTTCTTGAATCAATCCACTTGAATCCCTTTTTAATCCAATAAATAACCTAAACATATAAATCATATAGGGATCAGAAATTGCATAAAGTCTTAACTTTTATCCCAACTTTGTATAACTATAACTTCCTCTATATTGATATATTTCTGCTGATTAAGGTGTTAAATTATTCCTTAAGAAGTCTACTATAAGTTCTTAGAAGACACCAAATTCAGAAAACTAAAGCATGTTGACTTACGTCGACAAAATAGAGGTCATTCACTATTTGAACAGTGATTGGGTCGACATAAACTTTCAGGGGTCGACCCATGTCGACAAAACAGAAGCGTCGCCTTTTTAAAATCGAGTTTCGGTCGACCCAAACTGTCAGAGGTCGACCCAAACTCTCCCCAATTTCTGTACACTGACTTACGACATCCATAACGTTTTCTACATAGCTTCGAATCGAGTGATTTTCATGGCTATAGATCACTATTAGAGTCTACTTGAACTCTTATGAAGGACATAAACTCTATTTCGTGATAAAACTTGACCGAATCTAAAAAACTCTAGCTTTATACATGATTAACCGATTTCACAGCAATTAACCTAAAATCCTCCACATTTATCCACCAGCTCATCCAATACATTCATGTTAACCTTACTAAATCCTAAAAGAAACTCAGAGGATATAAAATATTACCTTGAGCTTCAGCTTCTGCGAAAGTTTCAGAGTTTTCCTCTTCCTTTCCCTTTCTCACTCTTTTCTCTCACGGAACTTCTTTTCTTTCTCAATCTCCCTCTCCCTTATCAGACGAGAGAACCCTGAGTAAATAGATAGGGAGAAGAGGTCGTGTTGGTAGGGGAATGGCAGACCATGCCTTCTTATCTCTTAATTAAACGAAATCAATCTCCTCTTTACATCCACCGATCAGATTTCCCTACGTTTTGGCTGACTTTTCAACTCAAAAACAGGAATGTGTCGACCGCACGTCAATTGTGTCGACCGAAAGTATTCATAGAGAACATTTTGTGTCGACCCCTCTTCGATCCTGGGGTCGACCCAAACACACAATTGTGTCGACCCCACCAAATTCCTGGGGTCGACCCAAACACACAATTGTGTCGACCCCACCAAATTCCTAGGGTCGACCCAAACACATAATTGTGTCGACCCCACCTAATTCTTGGGGTCGACCTAAAGTATACAATTGTGTCGACCAGACATTGTTCATAGGTCAACCGGTAGTTAAAACTTTCATAACTTTTGTTATACGACTTAGATTTCTATGATTTAAACACCATTTTTTTCTTATTAAGTCTAGTTTAACTTTGTATAAGACATAAACTTCAAATTCAGAGCGTAAAGATATTAATTATACAAAACACCGAATAACGCTCTAAAGTTCATATTTCTTAGTCCAGTTTTCATTTATCAATTTTTTTTTAACGTGCATAACTTTTTCACCACAACTCCAATCGAGTTGTTCAACCTATTAATCTTCTCCTTTTGATGTCTTCTATAATTTCTTAGAATAAAGAGGGTTGTTACAAGAACTCTTAACCAAGAATCTTGAAACCCTGATTTCTAGAACCTTGAACCTTAAACCCTAAACTCTAGAACACACTAACCTTGAACTTTGGTACCATTGAACCCTAAACTCTAAACCTTGAACCGTGAACCCTAGAACCATAAACAATAAAACGTTAACACTGGAATCCTGAACCTTGGAAGCAAAAACCCTGAACCCTGGAACCCTAGAATCCTTGAACCATGAACAAAGATTCATGAACCCTTGAACCCTCAACCCTTGAATCCTTAAACCCTCAACCCTTGAACCCTTGAACCCTTGAACCCTTGAACCCTTGAACCCTTGAACCCTTGAACCCTGAACCTTAAACCTAGAACCACTGAACCCTTAAACCCTGAAACCTAAACCCTTAAACAGTAACCATCAAAACTCTTAACCATGATTCATCAACCCTTGAACCCTCAATCATAGAACCATTTAACCCTAAACCTTGAACCTAGAACTCTGAACCCTAAACACTAGAAACTTAAAACATTAACCATGAACCCAAAATTATGAACTGAACCTAAACCCTTAAATGCTGGAACCCTAGAACCCTTAGCCTTGAACCCTAGAACCCATAACCTTGGAACCTTAAACGCTGAACCCTAGGACCATGAAACCATCAAACCTTGAACCATAACTTTGGAAACCTGAACCATGGAAACCTAAACCCTAGACCATTGAACCTTGGAACTCTAAATCCTGAACCTGAAAACCTTGAACCCATAACCTTAGAACTCTGAACCTCCAAACCCTTAACCTTGAACCTTGTATCCTAAATCCTGAACCCTAAAACCATGTACCGTTAACCTTAGAACCTTGGAATCTTAGAACGTTGAACCTTTAAACAATACCTTGAACCTTGAAACCCAGCAATCTTAAACCTTGAAATTCAGACATTAAATCAAGAACCTTGAACTCTGGAACCCTTAATCTTTAAACAAGAACCAATGAACCCCAGAACCATGGAACCCTAAACCCTTAACCTTAAACCGTAGAACCCTTTACCCTTAACCTTGCAAACTTGAACCCTGGAATCGTAAATCCTAAACCCTAGAGCCTACAACCCTTAAATCTTGAGCCTTGAACCCTTAAAGCCTGACCCCTGAACCCTTTAACCCTAACCTGGAACTTTGGAACCCTGAACCCTAAATTTAAACGTTAAAGCCCTTATACCCTAGAACTCTGAACCTTTAACCTTGGAACCTTGAACCCAAGAACTTTGGAACCCTGAACCCTAAACATTGGAACCCTAGAACCCTAGAACCCTGAACCCTAGACCTTGAAACTCTGAACCCTATAACCTCGAACCCTAGAACTCGAAACCTTAAATCCTGAAACTCTGAACCCTAGATAATTGAACCCTCAACTATATAACTTTGGACCTTGGAAGCCTAATTCCTAAAACCCAGAACCTTCGAACCTCAAACCCTAAACCATGGAACCTTGGAACCCTAAACCCTTGATCCCTAATCGATGTACCCTTGAACCCTTAACCCTTGACCATGGAACCCACCCTTATACCAAGAACCCTAGAACTTTTAACCCTAAACCCTGTACCATTGAACCCTAAACCCTTGACCTCGGAACCCTTATACCAAGAACCCGAGAACTATGAAGTATGGAACCCAAAACCCTGTACACTTGAACCCTTAACCCTTGACCTTGAAACCGTTAAACCATGAACCCTATAACTTTAAACCCTAGAACCATAAAACCTGGAACCTTAACTGTCAAAACATAAAACCCTTAACCTGGATCCTTGAATCATGGAACCCTAGAATCATGAACCCTGGGAATCATGAACCCTGACTCTAGAACAAGTAAATCCTAAGCCCAGAACCCTAGCACTAAACCCTCAACCCTAGCCCTAAACCCTGAACCATGAACTTTAAACCTTGAACCCCTTGAACTCTAAGCCTTAAACTTAAACCTTGAACTCCTTTAACCCTAGAACTTTGAACCCTATACTTAAACCATGAAACCCTTGAACCCTAGAATTGTGAATCCTTAACCTTGGAACCCAAAACCTTGGAACCTTGGAACCCTGACCAAGAACCCTAGAACCCTAGACACTAAACCTAGAAACCCTGGACCCTTTGTAACGACCCGATTCCCGATTGACCGCTTACTTGCTTTACTTACTTACTTATTTTCTTACCTACTTTACTTGCTCGGAGGCGACCCGAGAACCGGTCTGTTACTGCTATCTTACTTACTTACTTTACTTTCAAATATGGAATACTTGTTACTTTATTTTCTAAAAACTATCTTTAACTCATACAACAGTATGCAAGGAAAACTGTTGAATAATTAAAAACATACATTTGAATTCCACCTTCAAATAAAATACATAATCATTTAATAACTTAAAACATACAGCGGAAGACAATTACTTCAAAATACATTCATTTCATTTTCAAAACATTGGTAATCTATCACACCAAAATAAGGGTATACATCTTAATTACATCTTCAAAAGATTCAAAAGATTCAAAACATTTTATATTCTAACTGTGTGTGTCATTCATCACTCCCGGTCTGTCATCGCTCAATAAACAGTATCATTTGAACACTCTTCTGCTCTAACTCCTTGATCAGTCACTTGCACCCTTTCCTCCATTACATTCCCTACATTGCAAAGCCTAAACTATGAGCCTAAAGCTCAGTAAGTAGCATAACTATAAAATGAAATGCATGAGTATGCTATGGTGTTGATAAAACAATGCACATTTCCGTTTCGTTCTTTATTGCGTTATTCTTGCTTATCGATCCAGCTCTCCACCTCTTGGTTCCACCTAGTCCTTGAGACCGAGCTCTCCACCTCGTGGTTCAACTGGTCATTTCCTTATCGATCCGGCTCTGCACCTATTGGTTCCACTCAGTCCTCGAGACCGAGCTATTCACCTAGTGGTTCCACCAGTCATTTCCTTATGAATCTGGCTCTGCACCTCGTGGTTCCACCCAGTCCTCGAGACCGAGCTCTCCACCTCGTGGTTCAACCCAGTCCTCGAGACCGAGCTCTCCACCTCGTGGTTCCACCTGTCATTTAAATTTTTATTCTTGCTTATCAATCCAGCTCTCCACCTCGTGGTTCCACCCAATCCTCGAGACCGAGCTCTGCACCTCGTGGTTCCACTGTCGTTTACATGTTCTACTATTCGAGTTCTTAATTCATCGGAGACGAAACATAATCAGTGTCCCATACCACCAATCATATCTCGTTTACCTCCAACTACGTTGTAAAACCATGCATGAAAATAGTTCGTAGACATTTTGTAAAACCATGCGCATGACCATGTGACTATGAAAACATCACTTAAATCACATCACATAACTTGAAAATGAGCATGCATCTCCAAACATGTCATGAAAACAAACATACAACACACATCAAACATAATCCTAATCTTTGCAATGTAGTCCCACTTAAGGGCCAAACAATCTTAATGCAAACTTACCTTAGCTGCTTTCTTGAATCAATCCATTTGAGTCCCTTTTTTAATCCAATAAGTGACCTAAATATATAAATCATATACGGATCAGAATTTGCATAAAGTCTTAACTTTCTATTTCAATTTCAAATGACTATAACTTCCTCGTTAATGATCCATTCCTGATGATTAAGGTGTCAAATTTTTCCTTAAGGAGTCTACTATAACTTCTTAGAAGACACCGAATTCAGAAAACTAACGCATGTCGACTTACATGGACAAAACAGACAGCATTCACTGTTTGAACCCCAATTGGGTCGACCCAAACTGTAAGGGGTCGACACATGTCGACAAAACAGAGACCGTGTGTCTTTTTTTTTTTAGAATCGGTCGACCCAAACTATAAGGGGTCGACTCAAACTCTCCCCAGTTTCTGTACACTAACTTGCAATACCCATAACTTTGTCTACATAGCTCCGAATTGAGTGATTTCAACAGCTATGAATTACTATAAGAGCCTACTTTAACTCTTATGAAGAACAAAAACTCAAATTCGTGCTACAATTTGACAAAATCTCAAAAATCCTAACCTTGCGCATAATTAACCGATTTCACATAAATTAACATGAAATCATTCGTATTTATCCACCAACCTAACCAATACATCATATTATCCTTACTGAACCTAAAGGAAACTCAGAGGATAGAATAATACCTTGAACTTCAGCCTTCATGAATTTACTTGGGATTTTCTACTTCACCTCTCTTGAAATAACTCACTTACTCACTCAAGGATGCCTAAACTCACCCTTTTTCTTCCTCAACACCTCTCTTTTTTGAAAAATCTCACTCTCCTTTGAGCTTAGAGCAACAAAACGGGAGAAAATGGAAGAGGGTTCGTGGCTAGGAGAAAGATATGGCAGCCCATGCCTTTTATGTCCTTTATTAACCATAACAATATTTCCTTCAAGTCCACCCATGAAAACTCTACATGTTTTGGTTGACTTTTCAATGGCATGTATGAATGTGTCGACCGCTCGTCCAATTGTGTCGACCCAATCTATTCCCGAGAGTGATTTGTGTCGACCGCTCGGTCCTGGGGTCGACCGGAAACATACTAAAGGACTATTTTGTGTTGACCCCTCTTCGATCCTAGGGTCGACCGAAAGCGTTCTGGATGGTCCTATTGTGTCGACCCCTCCTAAATCCTGGGGTCGACCGGTAAACAAAGTGTCAACCCCTATTTGATCCTGAGGTCGACCGAAAGCATTATAATTGTGTCGACCCCTGTCTGATCCTGGGGTCAACCGAAATCATTCATTATGTCGACCCCTCTTCGATCCTGGGGTCGACCGAAACTTCCATTTGTGTCGAACCCCTCATAAATCCTTGAAGGTAATCCTTTAGTGTATTTAACCCAACTTACTTCATTACTTTACTTAAACCTAGCAACCATCAAACAATGGACTTCAAACAAACACCAATCAAACCTAAACACTTGGGCCGGTGCACGGTGTGATACACCCCAGACTGAGTATTCTTCTTCCAATTATTCATAATCGTAACCAACATTCATAAGGAAAAATCTTAAACACTTTCATTTTAAAATCATAATTCTTAAAATAAACGAGGGTTGTTACACCCTTTTACCCTAGATCCCTTGACCTAGACCCTAGTATCTTGAAACTCTGAACCCATAACTTGAAACTCTAAAACTCTATAACAATGTATCCTTGAAACCCTAAATCCTCAAACTCTACACTCTTAACCCTGAACCTTCGAACCTTGGAAACTGGAACCCTAGAACCCTTGAACCGTAAACCCACTGAACCCTAAACCATGAACTTTTAAACATGAAACCCTTCAACCCTAGAACTTTGAACAACGAACCTTGGAACCCTTAACCTTAGAACTCTGAATAATGGAATCCTAGACCTTAAACCTTGAAACCCTGGAACACTAGACCCTGAAACCCTAGAACCTTGAACCTTAGAGCACTATAACCCTAAAACTCTAAACCCTATGTTACCCATGGAACTCTAAACCCTAAATGCTAAACCTTGAACCTGTAACCTTGAAACCCTAAAACTTACAACCCAAACCCTAGAACCCTTTAACGCTGAAGCCTTAACCCTAATCCCTAGAACACTTAAACCCTAAAATCCTAAACAAATTAACCTTGAACCTTGACCCCTTGAACCATAAATCCTAAAACCCTATAACCCTAAACCTTAACCCTCAAACATTGAATCATTACCATAGAACCTTAAACCTTGGAACCCTGAACTTTGAAGTCTTCAACCATAAACACAAAACCTATCACCTTGGAGGCATGAAACCTTGTAACCTCGAAACTTAAACACTCAAAACCCCAAACCCTGTATCTTGCAACCCTTAATCATGAACCCTTAACCCCAAACCCTAAACCATGAAAGCTTGAAACATGGAACCTTAAAACTTTAGAACCCTAAATCTTGAACCGTAAACCCATGAACCATGAACCCTAAAACCCTGAACCTTGAACCCTGAACCCTAAACCTTAGAAGCATGAACCTTGAAACCCTTTACTTTATGCCCTGTATACTAAACCTTGCACCATGAACCTTGAAATCCTAAAATCGTGAACCCTCGAATAGTGAACACTGAACCTTGGAACCCTTGAATTTTGAACCCTTAACCATTAGGCGTTAACCATTAACCCTGAATCTTGAAATTGTGAACCTTGTATGATGAAACCATTAGCCCTTGACATTAAAACACTCGAACCCTTGAATTCTTGAACTCTAAACCCTAAACCATTTTACCATGCACCCTAGAATCCATAGCCTTAGAACACAGAACCCTAAACTATGAATCTTGAAACCTTAGAATCCATAGTCTTTAACTATCTAACCCTCAACCGAGGAATACTAGAACCATGTAACCTTAAAACATTGAACCCTCAAAACCCTTAAACCATAAACCTTGGAACCATGAATTGTTTTACCTTCGAACACTAGAACCTTAAACCTTGAATGCGGGAACCTAGAATATTAAACCCTAGAAACCTGACCTGAACCGTTAACCCTGAACCTTGAACTCTTAATCCTAAACCCTGAACCTTGAACCCTGGTACCCTAAACCTTGGAACCCTTAGCCCTGAACACTGAACCTAAGAACCTTGGAACCCTAAACTGATGTGCAATCGGAGACTAAAACTCACATGCCATGGATTGGCATGCCAAGCAGAACTATCACCAGAGCCCGAGCTCAGAATTTTTCTAATATGTTTGTTAATTTTGCAGGAAAATTAATTGAAGAATTATACATTTCAAAGCCAACTTTGAAGGATCAAACAAGGCCAAACAAATGATAATTTGGTGTGGAGAAAAGGTGGATTTTCAACAAAAAACTGAGAGCTCCGGAATCAAGCTCGAACCTGAACCTAATTGAAGTATCACGTTGCATGGCGAGTTGGAGTCCCAAGCAAAAGTGATCAAGGGTTCCACGACTCAACTCACCCGTATTTACATGGATTCAAGGGATTTTATCGCATTTTTAGCTTAAATTTTACGTGACTTTTACGTTGGATATTTGGAGAACCCGAGAGGGTTTCTCGGCTAGGTTTTATTTTTTTTATTTTTGCATGCTTGCATGGGGTTTTTCATGAGGAATTTTTGGCTAAGAGAAGGGTATTTTGGGACAAGGAAGAAGGGAAAATTGGATGAGGAGATTTAAGATAATGTGGCTTTCACATTCTTGCAATCTCATCGGTCCATTTTTCCCTCCTTTATTTCAATTTCCAGCATGCAAGTTGCATTCCTTTGGCCCTCAATTTTCCCTCCCTTTTTCCCACTCTTCTCAGCAGATAAAACTTCCCCCATTGCATGATTGTAAGGGTAATTTGGAATTTGAATTTTAGTAGCTTTTTGGCTCTCCCTTCATCATTTTCCACTTTCAGCCGGCAGCCAAAAGTTCCTTCGGCCACCTGGGTTCTTCAAGGGTTCCCTCCTCTGAGCTATGGTTCTCTTTTTCCTTCAAAGTCTCCAGCCTTCCTGACATGCCACGGTTTGGCATACCGAGCGGAATACTCACCCGAGCCCGAGCTCGGGCATTTTCTAATATGTTTGTTAATTTTGCAGGAAAATTACTTGAAGAATTATACATGTTAAAGGTAACTTTGGAGGATCAATTAAGGCCAAAACACGTGATAACTTGGTATGGAGAAGAAGAGGAATTGCAACCAATAACCGAGCCTCCCGGAATCAAGCCCGCACCCGAACCCGATTGAAGTGTCACGTTGCATGGCGAGTTGGAGTCCCATGCAAACGTGATCAAAGGTCCCACGACTCCACTCATCAAATTTTCATTGGAGGGAAGGAATTTTATTGCATTTTTAGGATACTTTTTAAGTTAATTTTTATGTTGAACGTTAGAGTACCCGAGAGGTTTTCTCGGCAAGGTTCATTTTGGTTTTTTTTTTTTGCATGCTTTTGCATGGGGTTTTGCATGAGGGATCTTCAGCTAATAGAGGGGCATTTTGGGCCAAGAAAGAAGGTAAAATTGGCTTAGGGAATTGAAGACCACGTTGCTGCACATTCTTGAATTCTCATTGGTCCAATTTTCTCTCCTTTTATTTTCATTTCCAGCATGCATGTTGCATGACTTGGCCTTTAAATTTTCCCTCCAATTTTCCTCTCTTCTCAGCTGATAAAACCTCCCCCATGGCGTGCTTGTAACTTGAATTGGGAATTTTAATTAAAGTTGCTTTGAGCATCTCCCTCTCATGGGCATTTCCAACTTCAAACCGGCAGCCGGCGCACCTTGGCCACCGTAGGTTATCTCAAAGGAATCCTCCCTCCGAGCTGGAGATTTCTTGGTGCTTCAATACTCCAGCCTTCTTCAAGGAATTTAGGGTGAGTTTGAAGGTCACAAGCTCTTCCTTCCATCAATATTTTTGGTTTGGTTTTAGTTCTTTCCGCCGGCAGATTTCCGGCAACCACCAAAAACGCCGTTTCTGTTCCATTGATTTCCAACCTGTCCTTCCTTGAGAATTCCTTCATTTTTGGATGATTGTTTTTAAACCTACTCCCAAAGTTCCTCTCAAAATTTCAGACCAAAAATCATCTGCATCATGGAGATAACGCCGTCCAAATTCTAGTCCAAATTCTGGAATTTTAAGACTATCATTTTTCATTTAACCTAACCCAATTCTCCCACTTCCTAAATCTAAACCCCCTCCATTCCGTGTCATTTAGTATCAGAGCCATAAATCCCTCCCCACCTTCCTCTTTACATTTTTTTTTGTGTTATTTTAAGATTGAAGAATGACCACAAGGAGTGGTTCCCACTACAAACCAAACCGGGAGCCAAATGATCCTAATCGCCCTGTTATCCCTTCCTTTCCATGTCCGAATTCAACTCTTCCCAAATCCAGCCTTCAAGGGCAAATTGATGAGCTCAACAAGAGATTTGATACGGTTATACAAAAGTTGGAGCACATTACTCCCTCTTTGAGAACTACCCCAATTCAACCACCAAGGAGAAGACCGAACCTCGGTCCGAGGAGGTCTCGTGATTTTAAATCCGAGGAGTCGGATGATGAATACAACATGCATGCGCTCAACTCCAGAAATGATGATATGAGGCACATTAAGGTATCCATTCCTCCTTTCAATGGATCTTGCAATGGTGATTTATTTCTTGATTGGATGGAAAAAGTTGACAAAAATTTTGAATGCTATAACTATTCTGAGAAGTTTAAATTACAACTTGTTTCATTGGAACTCACAGGCTATGCTAGTCTATGGTGGGATAGTTTGAAAATTCAGAGGAGACATGATGGTGAAGAGTCTATTAATAGTTGGAAAATGATGAAATCTATTATGAGAAGAAGATTTGTTCCGGCTCATTACAAACAAGAGTTGTTTCTTCAATTACAATCTCTTAAGCAAGAATCTTTCTCGGTTGAAGAATATGTTACCGAATTTGTAACTCTCCAAATTAGATGTGACTTACAAGAGCTGGAGGAACAAATTATAGCACGTTTTATTAGAGGCTTACACCGAGATATTGGTGATATTGTGGAGTTACAATCGTTTGATTCTATGGATGAGGTTATACAAATTGCCTTGAAAGTGGAGAGGCAAATCAAAAGAAAAGGCAAGGGAATAGTGAGTCGAGCAAGTCCTAAGGCTATTACTCCTTTTAATCCTATTACAAAGGTGGAGAACAAGATTCCTTTCGTTCAACCATTGCTGCAAAAGAAGGTTAGTGACCCTAAGCCGTTGGAAGAAAATAACCGACCCCGGACTCGAGAGATCAAGTGTTTCAAGTGCCTTGGTCTCGGGCATATTGCATCCCAATGCCCTAACAAGCGTGTGATGGTTATTAGAGAAGAATCAAATGAAGTTTTCAGTGAAGATGAAGTGAAGGAAAAATCGGATATGAGCTTGGAATCCGAAGGGGAAGAGTGCCGAGCACTAGAAGGTCCCTTAATATTGGTTATCCGAAGATTACTTACCGCCCAAAGCCAACATGAAGAACTCCAAAGAGAAAACCTATTTCATAGTAGGTGTCTAATTCAAGATATGGTATGTTCAATCATTATTGATGGTGGGAGTTGTGTTAATGTAGCTTCCCAAGAGTTAATTGATAAACTCGGATTAGAAACCATCCTTCACCCGAAGCCTTATAAATTGAGATGGATCAATGATAAGGAAGACCTCAAGGTTACTGAGCAAGTAGGTATTGAATTCTCTATTGGGAGTTACAAGGATAAAGTGATGTGTGACGTGGTTCCTATGAGTTCAAGCCATTTGTTACTCGGGAGACCATGGCAATTTGATCGGAAGGTTATGCATGATGGTTTTTCAAACCATTATTCTTTTAAGTTCGGTGGAAGATCCATCAAGCTAATCCTTCTTGAACCCGAACAAGTGGCCAAGGATGAGGTCAGAAGGAAGGAGAATTCATCCAAGAATAATTTCATTTTGATCAAGAAGGAAACCTTTCCTACTAGAGAAGGCACACCCAAGCAAGTGAATTCAAAGGCCCCAATCAAAGACAAAGTTATATGCATTGAGATTTCCGAGGAACTTTCAAGGTGGTTAGTCTCCTTACCCGAACTCTTTACTAATTACCTTGTTTATAATTGGATGAAGGAGATCTACAAAGTTAATTATGAATCCCGACCGTACGTTGAAATGAATTATAAGAAGAAGAATTATGATCTTCTTACCTTGGAGGACCATGCAAGCAATGAACAATTTGGCAAGTCACTCATCAAAGGAGCCAATGAGGAAGAGGTAGATAACATTTACAAACCGATGAGATTCTTAGGAGACTTAATAAAATTCTTCCAAGGATTATATTTGTTTCAGATTGCACAAGATACGTTTACAAAAACAGCCCAATGCACCCGCCATGATTGGTTAGTGAATCATCTTTTGCTAACTAATAGCTCCAGAAAATTTTCAATAATATTGCACATTGAATCCCAGAATTACTTAAAAAGAAACGTTGCTGATTATGTTGAGATCACCATGGATTATAATTGGGATTTTGAAACTCGTGTTGAATTATCTAATTTGCTGCTTAGTATAGTCCGGATTAATGGATTGTTATGCCGTGAAAAGATTGTTGTTATTGTGAAAGGCGTAGGACCTTATGGTTCAAAAATGGAAGTTGTTCAAGGTTGGTACATTCTTATGGACGCCTAAAAAATGGAGCATTTTTGGAATAACGAAGCCAATTCAAGTACATGCGAGTTAGAGTTACCCGGGAATTATGGAATTTCAGCCACATGTATTGTCACATCCTCCTTACGTAAGTAATAAAATAGTAATCTTAAGAGGAAAATCATATGTAATATTTGGTCACTTACTTTACTTCATAAAATGCATACAAAACTTAAACTATGTACTTAAAACGTAAATCGTAGTGGTCAATAATATTAAGTTATACAACATACATTGCAAAACATTTCTTACATAACATTGTATTCAGCAAAACTAAGTACTTAAAACGTTTTATTTACACATATATAAACTTTTCAAAACATGTACTTGTTCGTTTTCATACATCTCCCACGGGTCGACACTTAACGATTCAAACCTTCAGCGTGGAATGCCTTCATCCCGATCTGAAAATTCTACATTAAACATGGAGGGTTATCACCCTCAACTTCTTCTTCATCACCTACATCACAAAGCTTAAACAATGAGCCTAAAGCTCAGTAAGAAATCAGGTGATCCTACATGCCTAACATGATCATGAACTTTTCATAAAACATGCATATTCATTTATTTCTTATCATTTCATTAATATTTTCTTAATTTTTATCCGTTTGGGCGTTACGTATCGCCATCCCCTCACAGATCCGTTTCATAACACTTGTCCGCTGGGCGTTACGTATCGCCATCCCCTCACGGAGGTGTTTCATATCATTTCTTAATTTCTGTCCGTTCGGGCGTTACGTATCGCCATCCCCTCACGGATTTGTTTCTTAACCTTTATGTACAATTCATGCATGAATGATGAGAGTGTTCCATACCACGCTCATCAATCGTTGGNGTTTCATAGCATTTCTTAATTTCTGTTCGTTCGGGCGTTACGTATCGCCATGCCCTCACGGATTTGTTTCTTAACCTTTATGTACAATTCATGCATGAATGATGAGAGTGTTCCATACCACGCTCATCAATCGTTGGGCGACATTTGAAAACCATGCTTGAAAACATTTTCGTATTCTTTATAAAACGTGATGCATGATACTTTCGTGCAATGCTTAATAACATTTCATGCTGTATTTGTAAACATATCTCTCTATAGTATGCTTAACTTAAAGACAATCAACATAGCACATTCGTCTCCAAAGGTAAGTCCATTGACTTCTATAGCTATTTTTTTATTCTTTACGTACTTAAGCGATACATAAATACATACATCCACAATTCAATGGCAATCATACACCAATCAAACCCATATTATTGGGTCAGTGCACGGTGTGATGCACCCCAAACAGAATCAATACATAATATCCTACATTTTTATCTTACGTAACTCCTTACTATCTACCAAACAAACCCTAACACTCTCTTTGTGATGTAGTCCCACTTAAGGGCCAAACAAGAGTGAGATTCACTTACATGTCTTCCTTGCTTAAGTTTGTCGTGTCAAAGTCTTCAAAGGTCCAATGGGTAACTTTAATCACCTAAACATAACAAAGGTTGACAATCTTAGTCAAACTCGTAATGTTCTGCTTTTGACCTAAATTCCGACGTATATAAATTTTTCTGTATAAATCCAAATTGCATTATTAAGCTATAATTCTAATCCTTAAGATGTCTACTACAACTCATTAGAAGACATCAAGATGAAATTCTGACTTAAAAATCTCGTATCACTCACCTCTTTAAAATCGGGCAGAATGCACCAAAAATGTTTATGAATGAACTTGTCTTGACTAATTAATGCATTTAATCTATAAAACGTCCAATTCAACCTTCATAACTTATTTCAAACTAAATTTAATCATTAAAAGAGTGGTTTGAATGATTCTTACCTCAAAAGATCCGAATTGAAGAGAGGAACATTTTCCTCCAAAGGGTTGAGGGTTAAACCTTGTTCTAAATTGATCGGTTTTCACTTCTTTCTTAGAAACCCTAAGTTTACTCTGAAATTTGAGAGAAAACAGGAGAGGGAAGAGGTAAGTTTCGTGGCTGAATAAAGAACTTCAGAGCCTTACAAGGCACTTAATCGGTTTTGTCTCATTGTGGAAGTTAAAAGGTTAGCATGAGGTGGCTTTCAAGCATGAGGTGTCAACCGCAAGTTAAAGGTTTCATAACATTTTCTACAAAACTAGGATTTTCATGATTCAAACTTCATTCTATTCCTTATTGAGTCTTGTTGAACTTTTTAGAAGACATAAACTTCAAATTGTAAGTTTAAGATTATCAAATGTACGAAATACAAAACATCGTCCAAAAGTTCACATTTCCTTAGTTCAGTTTTCATTCATCAACTTCTAAAATGCATAACTTTTTGACCAAAACTCATATTGAGTTGTTCAACCTATCAATGTTCTCCTTTTGATGTCTTAAACAATTTCTTAGAATACCACTTTGTCAATTAAGCTCATTGGTTGCATGATAAAATGGGAAAACCGAAACTATCTCATTATCGATCTTTAACCCGGTTGTTGTTACCAATCTGTAAGTTTCCGAAACTCATAACTTTCTCTACGAACCTCCAAATCAAGAAATTCTTGTTGCTATAGTTTCATCAACGAATCTACTTAATTTCATTAGAAGGACTTAAACTCATTTAAAGAACTTATCGCCTTTAAAATCAGATAACTTTGTTCATCATTCAACATTGATAGAACTTACAGTACTTGGAAAAGTCGGGTGTTACATGTATTGTTCGAGATTTTTATCCCTTTGCTGGAATTGATGAAGAGGAAAAAAATAGAGACGACTTTCCATTGGATTTGACACGCTCCAGAGGTGCGGAGGTGCCAGAAATAAGAGTGAAGATTGCAATCTGCCCGAAGGACATGGAGTAAGACAGAACAGGGGAGTGCAACGCTTATTTCTCCAAACGCATACAGGTTTAGGTTATAAAACTCAGCCAACTTAAACTTAAGGGCGTGGACTAGTTTTGACAAGATTTCCAGCTGACAAGCACGTGCGGAACATTAAAATACAAGAAGACACTTTCAGATGCACAAGCAGACAAAAAGGAAGAAAAACAATGTAGGGGTGATGGGGAACTTCTACACAACTTCCAATGTAGGGACTCTGGGATCTTGAAAATAAGCAGACAACAACTTCAATCAAAGGGGAAGACAATGCAAGTGGTTTTATAGAAATAACACAAGTAGACTAAGAGTTATGCTGAATAGAAAATTAATGGGCAGAATTTCCCAATTTTAGGAACTCGGGTAGGAAACAATGGGAAAACACAAGCATAACTTTTAAAGGGAGGTGGCTATGGCTAAACGGAATGAACCATTGATTCAGGCCATGAAATTGGGACTCACTGCTAGAAATTTGGGGGCTTTGCTCACAGGAAACAAAAATGGCACGGAATGGACGGTTGGAGTTCAAAGTCCACTCCGGAAAGTTCAAAACAGCAAACAACTCAACTAGCACAAACAAATGTAAACGCAAGTGGGAGGTAGGCTATGGGGGTTGCAAACTCGCCTTTGATCCTAAACAAGTGAGGAAGGGAGGTTGAAATATGGTTTAATGACCCTAGCAAGATCATCAACACCAAGACAAGAGAAGGTTGAGGATATTACTCACCAAAACCTTGAATTGCGGTGAGAAAGGAATGGAGATTGAGAGCACTTGGCTTCTGCAAATTTTCTTCTATTATTTTCTGCCTTACAGTAGACGTGGAGGAGGGTTTCATACTCCCTCCAAATTACACAAAAGAAATAAACAAAAATAAAAACCTAAAATTAGGGCAAATGAGTGGCTAGGTGGGAAAAGGGCCTCACCATCCACTTGCAAACCACCCAAACCCTAACTCACGTCCAACTACAATGCAAACACAAAGGAACTTGGAAGAATAGAACCTTCCATTAGTTCCAATAAAGTGGGGGTTGGATTGGTTCAAACCGAACCAAAATCCAACAAGAATGGTTCAAACCGAACCATCCCTTAGGCCAAACTTCAAACCCTATAATAAATACATTATTACACGTATCTCAAACAAGAAAATGTCTCCAAGTGGACAGGTAAACCTTCAAAGCTGGATCACCCTTGTTCTTGAATTATTGGGGCTCCAAACCGTGCTCAAAATGAAGGAGGCTTTAACTCCGGTTTGGTCCATCACTTGACGGGTTGTCTATGGACAGTTGGATAAGGTCACTTGCTTCCTTCTTGGACCAAGGTGGAGCAGCTGCTGCTTCTTGCGCTGGACAAAGATGCAATTGGTCTTCCTTCTCTTTTGGGGCCAAACATGGCCATGGATCGGACTCCATAGGTTGGATGCTCTCGGGCCGCTACCTGTTCTGGAGGCCTCTGTAATGGCGATGGTTGACCGGGTAATCTTTGTCCAAAATTGATGATCTGCCCCATGATGGAAACCTTAGTATGTTGGCCACATTTTTTGTAGAAGCATACTTGGCCAAATCAGGTCTGGAAGGTGTTCAAAACAGCCTCACAACCACCGGAGTTCATCCTGGGCCGAAACCAAAAATGGTGCTATCATCACCTAGGATGGTTGGATCATCCTTTTCATGTGGGCACCTACAAAATTAGCACATTTGTTAGACAAAATATTGACTCGGCCTTGGCTTAGAAACCCGAGACTAAGTCCATGGTGCTAGAGCCTTCCGCTTCTAGATGTGCTAATCCGTGGCACATCAGGATTTGAGGTCAAATCCTCAAGAATCCGGAGAGGATGACATGCCACGGTTTTGCATACCGAGCGGAATACTCACCCGAGCCCGAGCTCGGGCATTTTCTAATATGTTTGTTAATTTTGCAAGAACATTACTTGAAGAATTATACATGTTAAAGATAACTTTGGAGGATCAATTAAAGCTAAAACACGTGATAACTTTGTGTGGAGAAGAGAAGGAATTGCAACCAATAACCGATTGAAGTGTCACGTTGCATGGCGAGTTGGAGTCCCATGCAAACGTGATCAAAGGTCCCAAGACTCCACTCATCAAATTTTCCTTGGAGGGAAGGAATTTTATTGCATTTTTAGGATACTTTTTACGTTGAACTTTAGAGTACCCGAGAGGTTTTCTCGGCTAGGTTCATTTTGGTTTTTTTTTTTTTGCATGCTTTTGCATGGAGTTTTGCATGAGGGATATTCAGCTAATAGAGGGGAATTTTGGGCCAAGAAAGAAGGTAAAATTGGCTGAGGGAATTCAAGACCACATGGCTGCACATTCTTGAATTCTCATTGGTCCAATTTTCCCTCCTTTTATTTTCATTTCCAGCATGCATGTTGCATGACTTGGCCTTTACATTTTCCCTCCAATTTTCCTCTCTTCTCAGCGGATAAAACCTCCTCCATGGCGTGCTTGTAACCTGAATTGGGAATTTTAATTAAAGTTGCTTTTAGCATCTCCCTCTCACGGGCATTTCCAATTTCAAACCGGCAGCTGGCGCACCTCTGGCAACCGTAGGTTATCTCAAAGGAATCCTCCCTCCGAGCTGGAGATTTGATGTGCTCGGGAACCAACAACCACCAAAGGGGGCTCCGGAAATTATCACAAGCGGCTCCAATTGTGTTGATTCTTTTTCGAGAAAGAATGGAAGAGATAGGAGGGGCTCCAGAAGAAGTCTTAGCCCTCCTAGAAGAGTATGATGATGTCTTCCCCGAAGAGTTGCCAACCGGTCTACCACCAATCCGTGGGATAGAGCATCAGATTGATCTTCAACCCGGGGTGGTTCTACCAAATCGGCCAGCATATAGAATGAATCCCGAGGAGGCTAAAGAGCTCGACGATCAAGTGAAAGAGCTCTTGGAGAAAGAAGGATGGCTCCTCTCGGATGTGCATTGATAGTCGTGCAATCAACAAAATTACTATTAAGTACCGGTTTCCCATACCACGGCTGGAGGACTTATTGGATGAGCTAAGTGGTGCTGCCTACTTCTCAAAAATTGATCTAAAGAGCGGTTATCATCAAATAAGGATGCTAGAAGGAGATGAGTGGAAAACCGCCTTCAAAACCAAGTATGGACTTTATGAATGGTTAGTTATGCCATTTGTGATATCTAATGCCCCTAGCACTTTTATGCGTTTAATGAACCATGTGCTGAAAGATTACTTGGGAAAGTTTGTGATAGTATACTTTGATGATATATTAGTCTATAGTGCACAATATCTGGATCACTTGGGACACCTTCGTATACTATTTAATGCACTTAGACAGGCTCATTTGTTTGGAAATTTGAAGAAATGCTCCTTTGTACAAGAAAGAGTGCATTTCCTCGGCTGCATTTTGTCCAACAATGGAATTGAAGTTGATCAAAGCAAGATAGAAGCAATCCAGGAATGGCCGACCCCTCAGTGTGTTGTGGACATTAGGAGTTTCCATGGCCTTGCTTCATTCTACCGGAATTTCATCAAGGGGTTTAGTAGCATTGTTGCTCCCCTCACGGATTGCACCAAAAAGGGGAAAGAATTTTAATGGACCCCGGTGTGCCAAGCTAGCTTTGACCGAATCAAGGAGGCTCATTGCAATGCTCCTCTCTTAGTGCTCCCGGATTTTCATAAGGTCTTTGAAGTGGATTGTGATGCCTCGGCCCTCGGCATAGGAGCGGTTCTCATGCAAGAAGGGAGGCCCGTGGCCTACTTTAGTGAAAAGTTGAAGGGGGCAGCCTTGAATTACTCCACTTATGATAAGGAGATGTATGCTTTGATAAGAACCATTGAAGTTTGGCAGCATTATCTCCTTCCTAAGGAGTTCATTATACACACAGATCACCAAGCATTGAACCACATTAAAAGCCAAGGGAAGCTCAGTAAGAGACATCCGAAATGGGTGGAGTTTCTTGAGAGATTTCCTTATATTATAAAGTACAAGAAGGGTGAAGTGAATGTGGTGGCCGATGCACTTTCAAGAACAACCATGTTGCTCACCGAGCTCAATTCCCGAATCTTGGGATTTGAGTGGATCAAAACCTCTTATAGAGATGACCCCGACTTCAAGGAGTGTTTTGAAAGGTGTTTGAACAAGGAAGGAGGCGCCTATCACTTGACGGATGGCTACCTATTTAAAGGGGGACAGCTTTGTATTCCTAAGTGCAACCTTCGAGAATCTCTAGTGAAAGAAGCTCACGGTGGAGGATTGGCCGGACACTTTGGGGAGAAAAAGACCCTAGAGGCATTCAAGGAACATTTATTTTGGCCACACATGATCAAAGAGGTGCACAAGTACATAGAGAAGTGCATTGTTTGCAAAAAGGCTAAAAGCCGAGTGCTTCCTCAAGGATTGTGTATGCCCTTGCCGGTACCCTCTCAACCGTGGATGGATGTGAGCATCGATTTTGTTTTGGGATTACCTCGGACTCCTAGAGGAAAAGAGGCCATCATGGTGGTTGTTGACCGCTTCTCCAAGATGGCTCACTTCATAGCTTGCAACAAAACCGATGATGCTAATCAAGTGGCCGAATTGTTCTTCAAAGAAATTGTCTCCCACCACAATTGTCTCGGACCGGGACACCAAATTCTTGAGTTCTTTTTGGAAGACTTTGTGGAGAAAAATTGGAACTAAATTGTTGTTTAGCACTTCCTTCCACCCCTAAACAGATGGCCAAACGGAAGTGGTAAACCGCACATTGGGATCATTGCTAAGAAGCATCATGGGAAAGAGACTCTCAGATTGGGATGCACAATTACCTTATGTGGAGTTTGCATACAACCGAAGTGTGCATAGTGCAACTCAAATATCTCCATTTGAAGTGGTTTATGGTTTCAACACGTCCACACCGTTGGACTTGATCCCATTGCCGAGTCAAGAACTAGCCAATCCGGATGGAGCACAAAAAGCTAAGCAAGTCCAAGCCATGCATGCTAAGGTGCAAAAGGCCATAGCCAAGAAAAATGAAGCCTATGCAAAGTATGCTAACCGTGGCCGAAGGGATGTGGAATTCAAAGTGGGCGATCTTGTGTGGCTACACTTAAGGAAAGAAAGATTTCCTAGCCAAAGAAAGTCCAAACTTCTCCCTAGGGCCGATGGTCCATTTGAAGTCATCGAGAAGATCAATAAGAATGCCTACAAGTTGAAGCTTCCCGGGGACTATGAAGTTTCGGCATCATTCAATGTACAAGATCTCTCACCAGATTTGGGAGAAGTATCGGAGGAAGAGGAGGAGCATCCCATGGATTTGAGGGGAAATCCTCAATCACCCGGAGGGGATGATGTGCTCGGGAACCAACAACCACCAAAGGGGGCGACAACCCAGAGCCGAGCAAGACAACTAGCTAACATGTTTGTTGATTTTGCCGGTTTCACTTTTTCTTCCTTGGATCTCTTAGGAGCTCCCTCACATCATGATCAAGAACTCCCCAAGCATTTCTTACAATGGGAGTATAAAGAAGAGGAGAAGTTGGCCGAGTTACAAGATTCTCCTTGCCGAAGCCTCCCACCTGAACCGTGACCATATCCGGCTCCATGCATTAAGATGGCCGAATGCCCCATCACCATTATGGGAGAGTAGTTCCTGCAAGAAGAGTCCATAAAGAGTGCTGAATATTTGTATATGTATTTGGGGTTGTAAATCTTTTAAGTAGGGAAGTATGTTTTGTTGTAATCAATTTGGTTCGGTTTGAACCAATTTTGATGGGATTTTGGTTTGGTTTGGACCAACCCAAACCCTTTTTGATGGAACTTAGGTCCAACCCTAAGTTTCTATTTATTATTCTTTTTTAGATATGCTTGGGACGTGGTTTTAGTTGAAAGTTCCATGTGGTTGGATTAGGAGGCTTGGTGGGACCCAATTCTCACCTAACTCCTACTCTAGCCACTCATTGGTCCCTAATTTAGGTTTATTTTTTTTGTTTAATTCTTTTGTGTAATTTGGAGGGTGTATGAAACCCTATTCCACATTGAATGAAAGGCGGAAAAGATATTAGTAAATTGAAGAAGCTTTGAAGCTCTCAAGCCCTTCCTTTTCTCACGGCATTTGGGAATTCAGGTGAGTAACATCCTTGATTCTTGTTTGTCTTGGTGTTGGTGATGAGCTTGGATCACTAAACTTTATTCCAACCTCCTTCCTCACTTTTTTAGGAACAAAATCGAGCTTGGAAATCCCATAGCCTTCCTCCATTTGTTGTTTGCATTTGTGTTTGTCTTTGGTGTTGGTTGCTGTTTTTGGTGCTTACCCGAGTGAATTTGTGCAACAAAAGTCCAATTCGTGCCATTTCTGTTTTCCGTGAACAAAAGTTCCCAATTTTATGGCTGTGAGTTCCTCTTTCATAACTTGAAATAACTGTTCTTTACGTTTAGCCACAGACTCGCCCCATTAAGAGTTATGCATGCTTTTCCACTGCCTTCTACCCGAACTTCTGAAATCGGGCAGTTCTGTCCATCAATTTTCTATCATGCATATCTTCCAATCTACCTGTGCCTTTCCCCTCAAACCACTTGAAATTTCTTCCTACTTCGTTGAAGTTAAGTTTTGCCAATTTCCACCCTCCCAGACTCCCTGCATTGGAAGTTGTGCAGAAGTCTCCCCAACACCCCTACACTATTTCTTTCAGCTTTGTCTGTTTGTGCACCTAAAATGGTCTCCGTGTATTTTTATTGATCCGCACGTGTTTTAAGCTTTAAATTTGGCCAAACTTAGCGCACTCTCAAAGGTTTAAGTCCTCCAATTTCTAGCTAAAGCCCCTATATGCGTTTGGAGTTCCCCGTGCTCCAATCCCCTGTTGATGCCTACCTTTCTTTCTCTCGGCAGATTGTTGCCATCTCCTCTCTTCCCGACACCTCCGCATCTTGGAGCGTGTCAAGATTTCTTGGTGCTTTAATAATCCAGCCATCTTCAAGGACTTTAGGGTGAGGTTGAAGGTCACAAGCTCTTCCTTCCATCAATATTTTTCGTTTGGTTTTAGTTCTTTCCGCCGGCGGATTTCCGGCCACCACCAAAAACTCCGTTACTGTTCCATTTATTTCCAGGCTGTCCATCAGCGAGAATTCCCTCATTTTTTGATGATTGTTTTTAAACCTACTCCCAAAGTTGTTCTCAAAATTTCAGCCCAAAACTCATCCGCATCATTGAGATATCGCCGTCCAAATTCCAGTCCAGATTCTGGAATTTTCGGATTATCATTTTTCATTTAACCTAACCCGATTCTCCCACTTCCTAAATCTAAACCCCCTCCATTCCGTGTCACTTCCTCAAGGACATAGGGTGAGCTTGAAGTCCATAAGCTCCTTTTTCCATCGTTGATTTCGTTTGATATTTCTTTTCTTCCGCCGGTTGTCAATTTCAGGCTACCGCTGAGCATTGTTACTGTTCCATTACATTCCGACCGATCCATCAACGTAATTTCTTCATTTTTGGAGGACTATCAGCTTTTGTCTTCCCAAAGTTCCACTCAAATTTTCAGCCTGAAACTCGATATTATCGTTGATTTATCGCCATCCAAATTCCAGTTCCGATTATGTAATTATCAAATTAACTCTTTCCATATATCCTAATATGTTTCTCCCACTTCCTAAATCTAAACCCCCTCCATTCCGTGTCAAAAACTGAAAAGACATCCCGAGGGCCTATAACCCGAGCCCGAGCCAAGAAGTTTTCTAACATGTTTGCTCATTTTGTAGGGTTATTTATGCAAGGAACCTTAATGGAAGAGCCAACTTTGGATGATCAAGGACAGCCCAAACATCTTCTCACTTGGGAATTTTCCACAATACCTGTGGAGCAAGGTGGAGAAAGAGAGATGGAGGCAGCCTGAGACAACATAAACCTAGCCGAGGGTCCGACCATTGCATGGTCCATCCCAGATCTGGAGAAGGGAAGTCCAAGCCCATTTCCCTCGGGTACTTCATCAGCCCAAGTTCACATGGAGGGAACCCCAAAGCTTCTCAAGGTAAGGGTGTGAACCCCAAAGCTTCTCCTCCGTTCGGGTTTATCCCTACGTTTACAATTTTCCGGCCTTCCTTTCCCGAGAGCTCATTTTTTGAGCACTCTAGCCATTTTCTGCATATCTTCTGATTACCTAATCCATTTACTGTCATCTTTTGACCCGTAAAACCTCTCACCCTTATCTACCTTTCTTGAAAATTTCAGCTTTTAACCCCGTATGCTACCTGAGATCTAGACAGAGACATTTGCCCTTATTTTTCCTTCACCCGAACCAACCTTTCCAATTTTTCCCATCTTTTCTCTCTCAATTTCTCCATAACTGACCCAACCACCATTCCCTTAGCACATCATAAACCCTTGACCCTGGAACCTTGTACCTAAAACCCAAAAACTCTGGAATCCTGAATCTTAAACCCTGGAGCCTAGAACCCTTAAATCTTGAGTCTTGAACCCTTAAACCCTGATCGGTGAATTTGGAAAACTAGAACCCCTTAAACCTTACCTTGAAATTTGAACCCTGAAACCCTTGAACCCTAAACCCTTGAATTCTGAGCCATGAAACCTTGAGATCTGAACTTGAAAACTGAGCACTAAACAATAAACCAAAACACCCTAAACCTTTGAACCTTTGACCTTAAACCCTGGAACCTTAAAACCCTGAACAACTTGACCTTGGAACCCTAGAACCTTCAATTCTGGATCCTAGAACCCTAGAACCATGAACTTTGAACCCTAGAATCCTAGAAATTTAAACCCTTAAGACTGGAACCCTTGAATCCTAAAACCCTCAACCATGGACTCTATAACCCTGAAGTCGTCCTCGATCCATAACCCTTGAATCCTGAAACTTAAATGCCTAAATCTTGAACCTTAAAACCCTTGAACCTTGAAATTCGAATGTTAGAACTCTAAAAATTAAACCTTGAATCCTAGAACCCCAAAACTCGGAACCATGATCCTTAACACGAAATTGAAATGGAAGGATAGGTTAATTCATTTATTCTCGAATTAAGGACAAATATACTTGTTTTAGTGAAGGTTGGCCTAAATCTTGAACCCTCCAAGAGAGAACTTCATCATCAGCTTCACGCCTGCTTTAAGCCCTTAAGTTATCCCATCAAAGACTAGCATAAAAGGTTAGTTCCAAGGAGACTACACTTATTTTCATGTGTTTGGAATAATTATAACAATCGAAGATCTTATCAACTTTCTCAACCCAATCTAGAAATGTATCCCCATTGCAAGAACTAATAAAGGAAGGGATTAATACCTTTATGTTTCACATGTCATCATCACGGTCGAAATGCTCATGCACATCATAGTCTCCCTTGGATTCATCAATAGCTAGATGTTTTGAAGCAACTCCGAGTTTTCTGTTTGGAGCTGGTGTAGGATCGAGATTAACCTAAGTAGGGGGGGGGGATGAATTAGGTTAACTAAACTTTTTCATAAGTTCAAGGATTTAACAATTATCTCTTCTTGATCGACACATTTTGTACGTTTGGCTGATTTTCTGGTCGACACAAGGAGTGAAAGACTCAGCCTCTGTTTTGAACAGGGGTCTACACAATAGACTTTGGGTCGACACAAAGTATTATGAGAAAGCTTCTGAATTTTATAAGGGTCGACACAAGGTATTATGGGTTGACCCAAAACACTGCACATACTTGAAATTTCTGCAGCACTTAAACAAATTGTTAGACTCTAATTGTACCCTTCAAAGAGGGTATTTCTCATGAATGGTTAAGTCTAATTTAAACATTGTAAAGTAGTTTATTTTATTTTTCATGCTTATCTTCCATAGTTATTATAAAAAACAATTGATTGCTTTAAGAACACTTTTAAAGCCAACAGCTGGGTTTGGAGGAACTCTCATAGGGGGTGGATTAGCATCCAACCTTTTCAATAACAGCTCCAGCTTCTTATTAATTTCATCATTTTGTTCTTGGTAGCTGGATTCAGCTACCTCATAGAATGGTGAGGTAGAAGGGTGGTTTTGTGGAACGGTTTCTTAGTTGTTTTGGTGTGAAGCTCCACTTCGAGTCATCATCACTTAATTGCAAGTGTATCAAGATAAACAAAGTAGAAATGGAAGTATGGGATGGGATTTTAAGCCTTGATACCAAATGACACGAAATTGAAATGGAATGATAGGTTAATTCATTTGTTCTCACATTAAGGACAAACTAACCAGTTTTGGTGAAGGTTGGCCGATTTTATGGAGGTCGGAATGTGATCGAGAAAGGGGAATTTATGGCTAATATTTGGAAAGTTTGATGGAGGATAATGGAGGTTTCTCTACTTCAAAAATGAAGTTTCAAATCAGGATCCAAGAGAAGATATCAATTGAAGTTGGTGAACTCTCTCAATCGATTATCTGATTGAGTGAACTTAGATGAATACATTGGAATGGATGATATGATCACGGAATGGAGTGAAGAGCTAAATGAAACTTGCTACTAACCTTTCTTCCTTGCAAGGACGATGAAAATTAGCAAGAAAAACTAAACTGACTCAGTTCGAAAGTAACCTGAATTGAAGTTTCTTCTCGAACGGCCGGATATGATTCACCTGAGTTCGATCGGAAGGGAGCTTAGAAAATGAATTCAAAAGAAATGTCAATGTACTCTAATTTCTAATATCACAAAGCTTGTAAATGAATAACACTGCATGGGCCATGCAATGCTAGAAACTGAGTGTGCCAAATGCTATCTTCTCGGGTGCATTATCTTCTCAGGTACACTCACTTCTTCTCCTTCATCCATCCATGAAATAAGATGCTTGTGTTGCTCTGAATCATTAGAAGAGGGCTCCATAAATGATCCCTGCAAAATGAACAAACAAATTAGGAAATCCTTTGGCTCAGCTTCGGGTGATGGTACCTATGGAAAAGGAAGCCAATGCATGTCAATCCTGGTACCATAAAAACCTTGGAACCCTTAACCTTAGAACTCTGAATAGTGGAACCCTAAACCTTAAACCTTGGAACCCTGGAATACTATAACCCTAAAACATGGAACCCTAAACCTTAAACCCTAAACCTTTGAACCCTTGAACCTCAAACTCGTAACCTTGAAACCCTGAAACCCTAGAACCCATTAACCCTGAAGCCTTAAACCTAAAATCCTAAACCATTTACCTTGAACCCTCACCCCTTGAACCCATAACCATAAATCCTAAAATCCTAGAACCCTAAACCTTGAACCCCAAAAATTGAATTGTTTACCATAGAACCATAAACCTTGGAACCCTAAACCCTAGAATGTTGGAACCCTGAACTGTTTTACCTTGGATCGTGGAACCTTGAATGTTAAACCCTAGAAACCTGAACCCTGAACCCTAAACAATGAACCCTGAACTTTGAACCCTTAATCCTGAACCCTGAACCTTGAACCCTAGTACCCTAAACCTTGGAACCCCTAGCCCTGAACACTGAACCTAAGAACCTTGGAACCATAAACCCTTAACCTTGGAACCTTGTACCTGAAACCCAAAAACCCTGGAATCCTGAATCCTAAACCATTAACCCTTGAACCCTTGAACCCTAACCTTGAACTTTGGACACTAGAATCTCTTTAACGCTGAATCCTAAAATTTAAACGTTAAAACCCTTATACCCTAGAACCTTGAACCCTTAACCTTGAACCCAAGAACCTTGGAACCCTAAACCCTAGACCTTGGAACCCTAGAACCCTGAACCCTAGACCTTTAAACTCTGAACCCTATAACCTTGGAACCCTAGAACTCAAAACCTTGAATCCTTGAACTCTTAACCCTAGATCATTGAACCATGAACTATAGAACTTTAAACCTTGGAAGCCTAAATACTAAAACATTAAACCTTGGAACCTCAAACCCTAAACCTTGAAACCTTGAACCCTCGAACCCTAAACCCTATACCATTGAACCCTTAAGCCTTGACCCTAAAACCCTAGAATCTTGAACAAAAGACCCTAGAGGCTTGAACCTTGAAGCACTAGAACCCTAAAACTCTGAACCCTAAACCCTTAAATAACCAATGTTACTCTGGAACACTATAACCACAAAAAATGAAATCTTAAACCATAAACCCTAAACCCTAAACCCTAAACCATGGAACCCTTAAACCTTGTACCTGTAACCTTGAAACCCTAAAACTTAGAAACCTAAAACCCTAGAACCTTTTAACCTTGAAGCCTTAACCCTAAACCCTAGAACACTTAAACCCTAAAACCCTAAAATCCTAAACCATTAACCTTGAACCCAGACCCCTTGAACCCTGAACCATAAATCCTAAAACTCTATAACCTTAAACCTTGACCCCCAAACATTGAATCATTAACCTTAGAACCTTAAACCTTTGAACCCTAAACCCTAGAACGTTGGAACCCTGAACTTTGAAGTCTTGAACCATAAACACAAAACCTTGCACCACAGAGCCATGGAACTTTGTAACTTTGAAACTCCCTCAAAACCCCAAACCATGTACCTTACAACCCATATTCATGAACCCTTAACCTTGGAAGCTTCAAACCTTGAACCTTAAAACTTTGTAACCCTAAATCTTGAACCCTAAAACCCTGAACCCTTAACCCTAAACCTTAGAACCGTGAACCTTGAAACCCTTTACCCTATACCCCGTACACTAAATCTCGGACCTTGGAACCCTGAACCCTAAATCCAAGAACCATGCATCGTGAACCATGAACCCTCGAATAGTGAACATTAAACCTTAGAACCCTTGAATTTTGAACCCTGAACTGTGATATTTGGACACTAGAACGACATTAAACCATGAACTTTGAGCTTCATACAAGAAAACCCTTAAACCCCTAGAACCCTAATCCATGAACCCTTGAACAATGAACACTGAACCCTAGAACCTTGGAGCTTGAACCCAAGAACCTTTAAACCTTGGACCTTGAACCCAGGAACCTTTAAACCTGGACACTAGACCCCTAGAACCTTAGACCTTTTGAAACCTAAACCCTAGATTTTGGAACCCTAAAACCTGAACCATGGAACCTTGGAACCTTGGAACTCTTAACATTGAACCCTAGAACCCTGAACCCAAAAACTATGATCCCTAATCTTGAACCCTTAACATTGAAACCCTAAACCTTGAATCCTAGAACCCAAGAACCTTGAACCCTAAACCATAGAATCCTAAGACCTTGAACCATTATCCCTTAAACACTAGAACCCTTAATCCTGGACTCTTGAACCCTAAATCATGAACCCTGATTCTTGAAACTATAAACCTTGTACGATGAACCCATTAGCCCTTGACATTGAAACTTTTGAACCCTTGAATTCTTGAACTCTAAATCATAAACCATTTTTACCATGCACCCTAGAATCCATAGCCTTAGAACCCAGAAACCTAAACTATGAATCTTGAAACCTCAGAATCCATAGCCTTGAACTCTCTAACCCTAAACCAAGGAATACTAGAACGTTGTAACCTTAAAACATTGAACCCTCAAAACCCTTAAACCGTGAACCTTGGAACACTCAACTATTTTACCATGGAACCCTAGAACTTTAAACCTTGAATCCTAGAACCATAAATGTTAAACCCTAGAAACCTGAACCTTGAACCCTGAACCCTGAACTCTTAATCCTAAACCCTGAACCATGAACCCATGTACTATAAACCTTGAAACCCTTAGCCCTGAACGCTGAACCTAAGAACCTTGGAACCCTAAACCCTTAACCCTGGAACCTTGTACCTAAAAATACAAAAACCCTAGAATCCTGAATCCTAAACCCTGGAGCCTAGAACCCTAAATCTTGATTCCTAAACCCTTAAACCCAAACCTTGAACTTTGGCACTAGAATCTCTTTAACGGTGAACTCTAAAATTTAAACATTAAAACCCTCATACCCTAGAACCCTTAACCCTTAACCTTGGAACCCTGAACCCAAGAACCTTGGAACCCTTAACCTTGGAACCCTGAACCCAAGAACCTTGGAACCCTAGACCTTGGAACCCTAGAACCCTGAACCCTAGATCTAGAAACTTTGAACCCTATAACCTTGGAACCCTAGAACTCAAAACCTTGAATCCTTGAACTCTTAACCCTAACCCTGAACTATAGAACTTTGAACCTTGGAAGCCTAAATCCTAAATCCTTGGAACTTAAAACCTTAAACCCTAAACCTTGAAACCCTAAACCCTGTAACATTCAACCCTTAACCCTTGACCCTAGAACCTTTATACCAAGAACCCTAGAACTATGAACTCTAGAGCCCAAAACCTTGTACCTTTGAACCCTTAACCCTTGACCTTGCAACCTTTAAACCATGAACCCTAGAATTGTGAACCATAGAACCCTAAAACAAGGAACCCTTAGCTGTCAAAACATGAAACCCTTAACCTTGATCCTCCAATCATAGAAGCCTAGAATCATGAACCCTTGAATCATGAACCATGACTCCACAACCAATAAATCCTAAGCCTAGAACCATTGCACTAAACCCTGAACCCTAGCCCTAAACCATGAACCATGAACTTTAAACCTTGAACCCCTTGACTCTAAACTTTAAACTTAAACCTTGAAACCCTTTAGCCCTAGAACTCTGAACCCTATACTTAAACCGTGAAACCCTTTAATGCTAGAATTATGAACCATGAACCTTGGAACCCAAAACCTTGGAACCTTGGAACCTTGATAACCCTAGAACCCTAGACCCTATACCCAGAAACCTTGGATGACGAAGAACCCTAAAACCTTGAACCCTGAACCTTAGAACCGTGAACCTTGGAACCCTTTACCCTATACCCTATTTACTAAACTTTGAACCTTGGAACCCTGAAACCCTAAATCCGAGAACCTTGCACTGTGAACCATGAAATCCTAAAACCCTGAACCCTCAAATAGTGAACATTGAACTTCTTGAATTTTGAACCCTGATTTGTGATATTTGGACATTAGAACAACATTAAACCTTGAACTTTGAGCTTCATACCAAAAAACCCTTAAACCACTAGAAACCCTAATCCCTAAATCCTTGAAGCATGAAACCCTGAACCTTGAACGCTGAACCCGAGAACCTTGGACCTTGAACCCAAGAACCATTAAAACTTGGACCTTGAACTCATGAACCTTTAAACCTAGACCCTAGACCCTTAGAACCCTAGACCCTTTGAACCCTAAACCCTTGATTTTGGAACCCTTAAATCCTGAACCATGAAAAATTGGAACCTTGGAACTCTTAGCATTGAACCCTAGAACCCTGAATCCAAAAACTATGATCCCTAATCTGGAACCTTAAACATTGAAACCCTAAACCCTGTATCCTAGAACCCAAGAACCTAGAACCCTAAACCCTAAAATCCAAAGACCTTGAACCATAATCCCTTAAACACTAGAACCCTTAATCTTGGACTCTTGAACCCCGAATCTTGAACCCTAATTCTTGAAACTATGAACCTTGTACGATGAACCCATTAGCCATTGACATTGAAACTCTCAAACCTTGAACCCTTGAACTCTTGAACTCTAAACCTTAAACCCTTTTACCATGAGCCCTAGAATCCAAAGCCTTAGAACCCAAAACCGTAAACTATGAACCTTGAAACCTTAGAATCCACATCCTTGAACTCTCTAACCCTAAACCCAGAAACACTAGAACCTTGTAACCTTAAAACATTTAACCCTCAAAACCCTTAACCCTAAACGAACCTTGGAACAATGAACTTTTTAACATTGAACCGTGAACCGTGAACTCTAAACGTTAAACCCTTAATCCTTAATCCTGGTACCTGAAACCTTGGGACCCTTACCCCTGAACACTGAACCTAAGAACCTTTGAACCAAAAACCCTTAACCCTAGAATCTTGTACGAGAACCCAAAAACCCTGAACCCTAGAATCCTAGAATTCTGAATGATGAACCCTTAAACCCTGAACCCTAAACACTAAATTTTAAAAACTACAACCCCTTAAACCTTACCTTGAACTTTGAACCCTAAAACCCTTGAACCCTAGAACCCTAAACCCTTAAATCCTGAGCCATGAAACCCTGAGATCTAAACTTCAAAACTGAGCCCTAAACAATAAACCAAACACCCTAAACCTTGGAACCTTTGACCTTAAACCTTGGAACCTTAAAACCCTGAACCCTTGACCCTGGAACCCTAGAACCTTGAATTTTGGATCCTAGAACCCTAGAACCATAAACCTTGAACCCTAGAATCCAATAACTTAAACCCTCAACCTTGAACTCTAGAACCCTAAAATCTGCCCCGATCTCTAACCCTTGAATCCTGAACGTTAAAAGCTGAAATCTTGAACCCTAAAACCCTTGAACCTTGAAATTTGAATGCTAGAACACTAAAAATTAAACCTTAAACCCTATAACCTTGAACCGTAAACCTTTAAACCCTGAAATCTTTTATTTGAACCCTAGAACCACGAACCTTGAAACCATTATCGTTGACAAGAAATTTTAAATTGAAGTATAGGTTAATTCATTTGTTCTCGTATTAAGGACAAATGAACTTGTTTTGGTGAAGGTTGGCCTAAATCTTGAACCCTCCAAGTGAGAACTTCATCATCACCTTCACGCCTTCTTTGAGCCCTTAAGTTATCCCATCAAAGACTAGCATAAAATGTTAGTTCCAATGAGACTACACTTATTTTCATATGTTCGGAATAATTATAATAATCAAAGATCTTATCAACTTTCTCAACTCAATCCAAAAATGTATATGTATTGCAAGAACCATTAAAGGAAGGGATTGATTCCTTAATGATTCTCATGTCATCATCACGGTTGAAATGCTAATGCACATCATAGTCTCCCTCATATTCATCAATAGCTAGATGTTTTGAAGCAAATAAGCCACCTCCAAGTTTTTTTTTCGGAGTTGGGGTTGAAGGAACTCTCATAGGGAGTGGATTAACATCCAACCTTTCCAATATGACTCACCAGAGTTTGATCAGAAGGGAGCTTTAAAAATGAATTCAAAAGAAATGCTAGTGCACTCTAATTTTCAATATCACAAAGCTTGTAAATGAATAACACTGCATGGGCCATGCAATGCTAGAAACCTGGTGTGCCAAATGCTATCTTCTCAGGTACACTTCACTTCTTCTCCTTGATCCATGCATGAAATAAGATGCTTTGGTTGCTCTTGATCATTAGAAGAGGGCTCCATAAATGATATTCCTTTAGATATGATCCCTGCAAAATGAACAAACAAATTAGGAAATCCGTTGGCTCAGCTTCGGGTTATGGCACCTCGAGACAAAGGAACCCAATGCACATCAATCCTGGTACCATGAAAACTTTAAAACTTGAAACCTTGACCTTGGAACTCTTAAAATCCTGAACTCTTGAACCTTGGAACTTTGAACCCTGGACCTTTTAACTCTTAACCTTAGTGAACCTTGAGCAATGAAACTCTAGAACCTTTAACCATGAACCCCTAACTCTTAACCCTAAACCCTAAGCACTAGAACCTTGAACTTTGGAATACTGAACAATGAACACTGAACATTAGACCCTAGAATCCTGAACCCTTAACTTTGGACACTTTAACTCTTAATAGTGAACTCCGAACAATGAAACCCTTGAACTCTAGATCCCTGAACCGTGGAACCCTCAACCTTGGCGCCCTAAACTCGAAACCTTGGACCTTGAACCTGGAACTTGGAAACCTGGAACCTTGAACCTTGGATGTAGGAACACTGGAACCATTATCCTTAGAATGCTTAAACCCTAGAACACTGATCCCTGAACCATGGAACCATGAATCCTAGAACCCTTAACCCTGAACAATCGCAGCCTAAACCCTGAACTCTAGATCCTAGAATCCTGAAGCCCAGAATCATGGAACTCTTAACCCTAAACCAAAGAAGCCTTAACCCTAAAACCATGAAGCCTAACCCTTGAACCTTGAACTTTAAAATCATAAACGTTGAACATTTGAACCTTTACACCTTGAAATTTTAACCTAGAACCATAAATTCCTAAATCCTCAACCCTGGAACCTTGTAACTTTAAACCCTAAACCCTAGAACCCTTTACCCTAGACCCTTGGATCATAAATCATGAACATTTAACCCTAAAACTGTTAACTTTGGAACCCTGAACTCTATACCTTAAACCCTTAACCTTAAAACTCTAGACATAGGAATCCTTAAACTTTGTAATCCTAAAGCCCAAATCTTGAAACCTTGCACCGTTAACCTTGAAATCCTTGAACCCTCAACCCTCAAATATTAAACCCCAAACCTTGGAACCCTTGAATTTTGAACCCTGAACCGTAATATTTGCATGCTAGAACCACATTAAAACCTTGAACCTTGGAACCGTGGACATTAAACCCTGAAACCTTTAAACCTTGGACCTTAAACCCTGGATCATTTAAGCCTGGACCCTAGACCTTTAGAACCCTAGACCCTTAGAACCCCAAACCATTGATTTTGGAACCCCAAAACCCTGAACCATGGAACCTTGGAATCCTGGAACTCTTAACCTTGAACCCTAGAACCGTGAACCCAAAAAACTTTGAACCCGAATGTTGAACCCTGAACCTAGAAACCCTAAACTCCTAATGATAGAACCAAAGAACCTAAACCTTGAACCCTAGAATCCTAAAACCTTGAAGAAGTGTGCTTCTGTGCAAGAGAGAGTACACTTTCTCGAGTTTATTATTTCTAAGGATGGCATGGAAGTCGATGACTCAAAAATTATGGCAATCCGAGAATGGCCTATTCCCAAGAGTGTGTTGGAAGTTAGGAGCTTTCATTGCCTTGCATCATTTTACCGAAGGTTCATACAAGGGTTTAGTTCAATTGTAGCTCCTTTGACCGATTGTACAAAGATGGGAAAGGAGTTTGAGTTTACTCCCGGTTTCCAAGAAAGTTTTGAATTGATAAAGGCCAAGTTGTGCAAGGCACCCGTGTTAATGATCCCCAATTTAAATAAGGTCTTCGAGGTTGAATGTGATGCTTCGAGGCTAGGCTTTGGTGCAATTCTTATGAAAGAAGGGAGACCCATGGCCTACTTTAGTGAGAAGCTCAAGGGTGGTATGATTACTTACTCAACCTATGACAATGAGTTCTATGCGGTGATCCGAGCACTTGAAGTGTGGCAACATTATCTTCTCTCAAAATATTTTATTATACATACGAATCATCAAGCCCTCAAACACCTAAAGAGCCAAGGAAAGTTGAATAGAAGGCATGGCAAGTGGATGGAATTCCTTGAAAGGTTCCCGTACATCATCAAGTTCAAGAGGGGAGAAACCAATGTGGTGGCCGATGCCCTCTCAAGAAGGATTGTTCTCCTAACAGAACTTACCACTAAATTCTTTGGTTTTGCTTGGATCAATGATGCTTATAAGGAAGATCAAGATTTTGGCCAATGGTATCAAAGGTGTTTAAAGAAGCAAGAATGTGGATGCTACCTTATGGATGGTTACCTCTTCAAGGGAGGCAAACTTTGCATCCCTCACGGCGGAATCCAACAGACTCTCATCAAGGAGGCTCATGGTGGGGGTTTGGCAAGTCATTTTGGCGAGAAGAAGACCTTAGAAGCACTTCAAGAGCATTTTTATTGGCTCATTTTATAGGTTGCACTAAAATGGATGAGGCTAGCCAAATTACCAATTTGTTCTTCAGAGAGTTTGTTAGATTGCACGGCATCCCAAGATCTATTGTATCAGATCGGGACACCAAGGTTTTCAGCGCATTTTGGAAGACCCTATGGAGGAAGGTGGGCACCAAGCTCCTCTTTTGAACCTCTTTCTATCCTCAAACCGACAGCCAAACGGAAGTGGTGAATAGAACCTTGGGGAGTTTTCTTAGAAATATGGTTAGCAAGAAGCTCACGGATTGGGATGTCCAACTCCCACACATTGAGTTTGCCTACAACTGAAGTGTCCATAGTGCCACCAAAATGACACCATTTGAAGTGGTGTATGGTTTTAACCCCTTGACTCCACTTGACTTAGTACCGCTGCCCTCCAAAGACATTGTGAATTGTAATGGGGCTAGCAAGGTCGAACAAGTGAAGAAGATGCTTGAGAAGGTAAGTAAGGCCCTCCACAAGAAGAATAAGTATTATGCTAGACAAGCTAACCGAGGAAGAAAGGACATTGACTTCAATGTGGGAGACTTAGTGTGATTACACTGGAGAAAAGAAAGATTTCCCAAGCAAAGGCGCTCAAAACTTTTACCAACGGCCGATGGTCCTTTCAAGATTGTGGAGAATATCAATCAAAATGCTTACAAGCTTGAACTTCTCGGAGAGTATGGAGTCTTGGCCACCTTCAATGTCCAAGATATTTCTCCTTATTTGGGGGATAAGCAAGAAGAGCAAGAGGAGGAAGAAAAATCCTTGGATTTGAGGTCAAATCCTCAAGAACCCGAGGAGGATGATGTGCAATTGGAGACAAAAACCGAGAAGACATCCCGAGGGCCTGTAACCCAAGCCCGAGCCAAGAAGTTTGCTAACATGTTTGCTCATTTTGTAGGGTTGTTTATGCAAGGAACCTTAATTGAAGAGCCAACTTTGGATGATCAAGGGCAGCCCAAACATCTTCTCATTTGGGAACTTTCCACAATACCAGCGGAACAAGGTGGAGAAAGAGAGATGGAGGCGGCCTGAAACGACATAAACCTAGCCGAGGGTTCAACTATTGCATGGTCCATCCAAGATCTGGAGAAGGGAAGTCCAAGCCCATTTCCCTCGGGTACTTCATCAGCCCAAGTTCACATGGAGGAATGAAGACCCAATTTTTATGTCATTTAGTGTTTTGTTAGTTTTTCGGTTGAACAATTGCTGAGTGAAAAAGGGTGGATTATTTTGGTTAGAATTAAGCTTTAATTTTGCTGAAGGGTTAGTCACGTGAAAACCCTCTTTTGTGCTTTAAGTGGGGGTGCTGAAGGGGGGACCATGGTCAGCCTTGGTGCCTTTTCTGGTAACTTCTAGGAGGACCACTTAGTTGTTTCCCCCTTGTTTTGCCTTCTCGGGTAAGCTGTTTTTTTTTTAAATTTTTGGGAGCCCACCCTCCCGAGCTTGGGATGATTTTAAGCTCATTTGGAGCTCATTTGTACTCAGTGAAGTTTGAAATTAAATATTGCATTTTGCATCTCATTTCCTTGGTGGTTTCTCCTCCTCCAAGACTCGGGTTTTCCGGTGAGTTACATCCGGAAACCACCGAGAGCTCCACTCCGGTTTTGGCTGCCATTCAAGCTTGGGTCAGCTAAGCCATACCACACTCCTTCAACCACGTTCTAGTAGAAGCCAAGGTAAGGGTGTGAACCCTAAAGCTTCTCCTCCGTTCAGGTTTATCCCTCCATTTACCACTTTCCGATATTCCTTTCCCGAGGGCTCATTTTTTAGCACTCTAGCCATTTTCTGCATATCTTCCGATTCCCTCATCTCTTTACCGTTATTTTTGGACCCATAAACCCTCTGATCCCCATCTACCTTTACTCAAAATTTCAAGTTCTAACCCCTTATGCCTCCTGAGATCTGGCCGGAGACATTTGATCATCTTTTTCCTTCAATTGAGCCAACCTTTCGTGTTTTCCCCCTCTTTTCCCTCTCCATTTCTCCTTAACCAACCCAACCACCAATCCGATAGCACATCAGAAGGCCAAGCCCATTTCACTCGTGTACTTCATCAGTTTGAGTTCACATGGAGGGATGAAGACCATTTTATTATATCCGGAAACAACTGAGAGCTCCACTTCGGTTTTGGCTACCACTCAAGCTTGGGTTAGCTAGGCCATACCACACTCCTTCAACCACGTTCTAGTGGAATCCAAAGCAAGGGTGTGAACCCAAAGCTGCTCCTCCGTTCGGGATTATCCCTCCTTTTACAACTTTCCAATCTTTCTTTTCCGAGAGCTCCTTTTCCAGCACTCTAGCCATTTTCTTCATATTTTTCGATTCCCTCATCCTTTTACCGTGATCTTTTGGGCCATAAACCCTCTCACCTCCATCAACCTTCCCTCGAAATTTGAGCTTCTAACCCTGTATGCCACCAGAGATCTGGCCGGAGACATTTGACCCTGGTTTTCCTTCACCTGAGCCAACCTTTCCCATTTTCCCCCTCTTTTCTCTCTCCATTAGCACATCAAAACCCTTAGCCCTTGACCTTGAAATTCTAAAACCTTGAACCCTTAAATTGTGGAACTCTAAACCTTGAACCCCTTAACCCTAAACCCTAAAATCCATAGCCTTGGATCCCAAAACCCTAAACCCCAAACTTTGGAACCTTAGAACCCATAGCCTTGAACTCTGTAACCCTAAACCTAGAACCTTGCACCGTTGAACCCTAGACCTTGTAACGTAAAACCTTAAACCCTCAAAACCCTTAACCCTGAACCCTTGAAAAGTGAACCTTGGAACCGTAAACTATTTTACCTTGGAACCCTTAAAACTTAAACCTTGAATTGTGAAACTCTGAATGTTAAAGCATAAAACCTTTAACCTTGTACCCGAATCCCATAACCCTGGAACCTTGTACCCAAAACCCTCCTCAAATCGTGAACCCTCAATTTCTGAACCCTAGAACCTTTGAGTCTTAGTGTTGAACCCTTTAACCCTAAAACCTAAATTTTTGACACTAGAACCCCTTAAACCCCCCTTGAACTTCGAACTCTGAAACCCTTGAACACTAGAACCCTCAACCCTTGAATCCTGAGCCATGAAACCTTAAGACCTTAACCTTGAACACTAATTCCTGAACAATAAACCAAACACCTATGCCTTGGAAACTTAGTCCTTAGACCGTGGAACCTTAAAACCCTGAACCCTAGAACCTTGAATATTTTATTCTAGAACCCTAGAACCATGAATCTTGAGCACTGAACCCTGGAATCCTGGAACTTTGAACCCTTAATCGTAGAACCATTGAATCCTAAATCCCTGAACCCTGAACTCTAAAACCCTAAAATCCTGGAACCCTGAACCCTAACCCTTGAATCCTGAACCTTAAAAGCCTAAATCCTGAACCCTAGAATCCATGAACCTTAAAATCTGAATCCTAGAACATTAAAAATTAAATCCTTAACCCTAGTACCTTGAGACTTTAGGGTTTAGGGTTTTAATTGAACCCTAGAACCCTAAACCTCGAAACCATGATTCTGGTAGCATGAAAACTTGAATCCTTGACCTAGGAACTCTTAAAATCTTGAACCCCTGAACCTTGGAACTCTAAACCCTGAACCCTATAACTCTTAACCCTAGAACTCTTAACCTTAAGCCCTGAGACCCTAGAACCTTTAACCATGAAACCTGAACCCTAAACCTTGAAACTCTTAACTGTGAACCATAAACCTTAGAACCCTAAACCTTGGAATGCTGAACTGTGACCATTGAACCTTGAACCCTTAACTTTGGACCCTTGAACTCTTTACACTGAACTTCAAGCTATGAAACCCTTTAACCCTAGATCCCTTGAACCTTGAATCTTAGAACACTAAACCTAGGAAACCTGGAACCTTGGAAACCTGGAACCTTGAACCTTGGATGTAGGAACACTAGAACCCTTAACCTTGGAACGCTAGAACCCTAGACCTTTGAACCACGAACCCGAGAACCCTGAATCCTAGAACCTTGAAACCTCAATCATGGAACCCTTAACCTTGGAAGCCTAAACCGTGGACCATAAATTCTGGAATCTTGAACTCTGGAATCCTTGAACTTTTAACCGTGAACCCAGGAAGCTGTAACCCTAGAACAATGAGCCCTAACCTTTGAACCCTGAACCTTAAAATTCTAAATATTGAACCCATATTTATACCCTAGAATCATAAATCCTAAATCCTAAACCTTGGGAACTTGGAACCTTGAACCCTAAACCCTAGAACCCTTTACCCTAGACCCTTTAATCATGAATCAAGGACCTTGAACCCTAGAACCCTCAACCTTGGAACCATAAACCCTATACAATGAAACCCCAAACCCTTGACCTTAAAACTCTAGCATCAGCAACCCTTAAACCCTAGAACTTTTCACCGTGAACCTTTTAACCTTGAACCCTAGAGCTCCAAACCCTGAACCCGAATCATAAAACCCTTAACTGTGAACTCTTACTCATGAACCCTGAAACCTAAACCTTGGAACCCTAAACCTTGGACCATTGAACCCTCTACACCTAACTTTGGACACTTGAAGTCTTAACCCTGAATTTTGATCCATAAAACTCTTAAACTCTAGATCATGAACCTTGGAACAATGAAACATGGAACCTTGAACCATGAACCCTGAACCATAAAACCTTGGACGTTAAATCTAATGACCTAGGAAACCTTGAACCTTAAACCTTAGACCTTGGAGCGCTGGAACCCTCAACCTTAGAACGCTCAAACCCTAGAACTATGAACCCTGTAATCTTGAACCTAGAACCCTAGATCGTGAACCCTAGAACCCATGACCCTAAACCTAGAACCCAAAACCCTCAAAGGCTAAACCTTGAACCATGGATTCGCGAAACCTTGAACCCAGAACCCTAGAACTCTAAACCTTGACCCTGAACCTTAAATCCCTTAAACCCTAGACCATGGAAACCTGGAACACTAAAACCATAAACCCTGAATCTTAATCCCTAGACCTTGAACCTTGGGAAGCTTAAACCCTTGAACCTTGACCTTTGGACCTTGAACCTTGAACTCATAACCCTAAACCTTATAACCCTAAACCCTAGAACACTAAACCTTATAACTCTGGAATCGTAGAACCCCTCAACCCTAGATCCCTAAACCCTGGATTGCTGAATCTTGAAGCCTAAACCTTTAACCCATGAACCCTGGAACCTTAAATTTTGAACCAGAGAACCATAAACCTTAAAACCCTTAACCTTTGACCCTGAATCATGGACCCTTGAACCCTTGAACTTCTAACCTTGAACCCTTAAAACTGAACCTTTGAACACCAAACTGTAGGATCGAGATTAACCTA
>QAOC01018502.1:167530-204894 GCA_003255005.1 Begonia fuchsioides
CGGTGCGTCATATCCGGCCAAGCATCCGTCAACCCTTGCAAGTGCACGGTGCGTAATATCCGTGTGCAAACCAAGGTCTACCGTGTCAAACACTTCGATTGCTCGAGCGTTTGACTTGATTTCCATCCACCAGCCACCTCTAACCTTCCCATTACCGAAACCATCCCCGAGCATCACACCACCTCCACTTCGATTTTCATCAATATTTTCCATCCCGAGCCATATCCAAATCCATCCGAGCCATTCTAAATTTCCCACGATCCATCCCCATAAAAATACCATTTTTATCATACCACCACATAAAATACGCTTCCGCACGACAAGTTTCCGAACGGAGTGCGATCACGGACCACATCGGCTACGTGACCGTGCGTTCGACCAACCCCGACGTGCCAACCTCACCCGAAGGCACATCATGTAACCCTTGAGGACTTAACTTTGGACCCTTAAACCATAGAACTCAAGGTTCAGGGTTTGAGGTTTAGGGTTTAGGGTTCAATGTTTCAAGGTTCAAGGTTTGATGGTTCAGGATTCAGGTTTTAGTATTCTAGGGTTTAAGGGTTTTAGGGTCGTAAGTTCAAGGTTTTGGGTTCAAGAGTTCATGGTTCATGATTATAGGGTTCCAGGTTTAAGGGTTTAAATTTCAAGTGTTCAGAGTTCATGGTTTTAGGTTTCTATGGTCCAGGGTTCCAGGGTGCTAGGGTTTGGGGTTTGGGGTTTCATGGTTTAGTGTTTTAAGATTGAGTTTTTATGGTCAAGAGTTTAGGGTTTAGGGTTTAAGGGTTTATGTTTTAACGGTTTAAGATTTTCAAGGCCCGGAGTGAAGGGTTCCAGAGTTTAGAGTTTAAGGTTCCAAGGTTTCAGGATTCCAATGTTAAAGTTTTAGTGTTCTAGAAATTGAGGGTATCACGCTCCAGGGTTCTGGGGTCCATAGTTCAGGGTCCATTGTTCCAAGGTTCCAAGGTTCCAAGGTTCATGGTTTAGGATTCAGGGTTAAGTGTTCCAGGGTTCATGGTTATAGGGTTTGGGTTCTAGGTTTTAAGGGTTTCTGGGTTACAAGCTCATGGTTTAAGGGTCAAGGGGTTCTTGGGTCTAAAGCATAGGTTCAAGGTTCAAGGGTTGATGGTTCAATCATTTAAGGTTAAGGATTTAAGGGTTTTAGAGTTCTAGTGTTCAGAGTTCAGCTAGGTTTCCAAAGTTGAGGGTTCAAGGTTCCAACTTTAAGGGTTCAAGGATTTGAGGCTCTAGGTTTCCGGTTAACTTCTCAGGGTATAGGGTTCAAGGATCCAAGGTTCAGGGCTCTAAGGTTAATGGTTCTAGGGTTTAGGGGTTAAAGTTCTAGGGTTTAAGGTTTAGGACTCAAGGGGTTTTAGGGTCTAAGGTGTAGGTTTTTAGGGTTTAGAGTTCAAGGGTTTAGGATTCGAGAGTTCAGGGTTCTGGGTTCAAGGGTTTAGGGTTCACAGTTCAACCGGCAAGGGTTCTAGGGTTTTTTGGTTTAGGGTTCTAGGATTTTAAGGTCCAGGGTTCAAGGTTCAAGGGTTTAAGGGTAAAGGTTCTAGAGTTCCAAGGTCCTAGGGTTCGGGGTTATGAGGTCATAGTTTGAGGGTCTAAGGTTTAGTGTTCATGATTCAAGGGTTCAATGTTCTAGGGTTCACAGTACAAGGTTCCCAGGTTAACAGTTAAAGTTCAAGGGTTCCAATGGAAAACTGAAACCCTTAAACCCTTAACCTTGAAACCCTGAACCCAGGACCCTCAACCTTTAAACCTTGGAACCTTGGAACCATGAAGCCTTGGAACCCTATACCCTGGAACCCAAAACTCTCAACCCTGGAACCTTTAACCTTGAACATTAAACCGTGGAACCCTAAATCGAATCTTGAGTCCTGAATCTTACAATCCTGAACCCTGAACCTTGGAACCTTAACCCTAAACAATAAACCATATACCATAGAACCCTGAAAATCTGAAACCTTAACCTTGGAATCATGTAGCCTAAACCTTAGAACTCTAAACCCGTGAATCCTGAACACTGAACCCTTGAACCATTGAATCCTTAACCCTGAACCCTTGAACTCTGAGTCCTTGAACCATGAACCCTGAACCCTAAATTTTGGACACTCTAAACTCTTAAACCTTGAATGATGAACCATGAACCCTTAACTCTCGAACCTTGAACCTTGGAATCTTGGAACCATAAACATTAAACACATGAATCCAAAAACCATGAACTCTAGATCCTATAACCGTGGAACCATAAACCTTTAAAACCCTGGAACCTTGGAACTCTAGACCCTCAACCCTAAACAATATAACATTTCACCTAGAATCTAAAACCTTTGAACTCTGAAACCTTGAACCCTTAGCCTAGACCCTTGAACAATGAACCATGAACTTTGGACCCTAATGTAACAACCCTCAGTTATTTTATGAATTTTATGATTTTAAGATGAAAGCGTTTAAAATTATTTTTATGCATGTCACATAAACATTAGAGTGTTAAGGTATTTTGGATATTAGTAAATTAGTAGGTCGCAGGTGATGAAGGAAATAATTGATTTCTGGTCGACCGCTATGAATTAGCGGTCGACACTTTGTTTACCGGTCGATCGCTATGGATTAACGGTCGACAACTTGTTTATCGGTCGACCCCAGGATCGAGGAGGGGTTGACACAATTGACTAGTTTCGGTCGACCCCAGGATCGAGGAGGGGTCGACACAATTGACTAGTTTTGGTCGACCACAGGATTGAAGAGGGGTCGACACAATATATAGTTTCGGGTCAACCCCAGGATTGAAGAGGGGTCAACACAATATATACTTTCGGTCGACCCTAGGATCGAAGAGGGGTCGACACAATAGAACCCTTTGGAGTACTTTGGGTCGACCTAGGATCGAGGAGGGGTCGACACAATGGAATACTTTCGGTCGACCTCAGAATCAAGAAGGGGTCGACACAAAATAGTCCTTTAGTATGCCTTTGGTCGACATCATGGACGAGCGGTCGACACTTTCCCTGACTTAAGTTGAAAAGTCAGCAAAAAATGGGGAAATCCGATTGATGGACATAAAGGAAAGGTTGATTTTGTTTAATTAAGAGATAAGAAGGCATGGTCTGCCATTTCCCTCTCATCACGATTTCTTTTCCCTATCTTCTCTGAAGTTCTCACGTTAATCAAGAGAAGAGTGAGGTTGAGAAAGAAAGAGATATTGAGAGAGAAAAGAGTAAGGAAAATGAAGCTCAACGTTTTCAAGTGCAGCAACATATTGATCAAGTTTTTCAATAAAGCTAATGACCTAAGGTAAGTTAATGTTGCATGTGATTGGCCCTAAGGGGATTACATTACAAAAATTAGGATTTATGATTTTGAAATATGCTGGATTGTTTGGGTTGTAATGCACAATACATCGACCTCAATTTATTTGAGGACATGTTTGTGTACCTTGTTTGATGATTGATTGATTTTTGGTGTTAGAATGAAGATGCATGTTTAGAATTCTTGCAATGTTTGAATTGTACATTTTATTGCATGTTTACATGTTCATGCATTTTAATTGTTCATGCATCATGGTTTTAGGAAAAATACGAAAATGATTTACATACATGATTTTCAAGATAATATGCAACGGGTCGTTGAAGGAGGAGCTCGAGTTAGACTTCCTCGAGGGAGGCCAAATGGTATCTACTCTCTCCCGTGGTACCTTCAACGATCAAATGATGAAAGAAATGAAATGAACGAAATGTAGGTAAATAGTTACATGTTGGGCGGGGTTGAGTTTGGCTGTCCCAAGAGGTTGGACCAAATGGTTCCTACTCTCCCCTAGATGGTATTACCCACATTAACTGGACTGTTAAGTGAAAGAAAAGAAAAGAAATGAACGATACAGAAACTGCATTGTCTTTATAAAGCAGCATATGCATAATGGTCTCATAAATGTTTTATTATTATGGATTAACTTACTGAGCGTTAGGCTTATTAGATTAGCTTTGTAATGTAGGTGATGAAATAAATACTGTGGATTCTACTTACCGCTGATAGATGCTCGAAGTCGTGAAGTACGTCCATGGCTGAAGTTTGTGACTATTAGTGAGATTTAGACCGGTGGGTGGCTCATGTAAATGAGAATGTTTTGTTTGAAAACTAATGTATAATATTATGTTTAGTTTATATCTATTTTGTAATAACTTGGTCTTAATGTTAAAGTACAAGTATGTTTTGGGTTACTTATTACGAATATAATTGATTTTGACGAAGTTAAATAAAAGTTTTCCTCTATATTTTATCTCAAGGATTTCAAATTGATAAGTTTTACCTTAAATTGTTTAAAGTAGGTACATGTGTAAAAAAAATTTTAATTAAGCAAAGGAAAAAAAAACGGACGTTACAATATGGTATCAGAGCGCACCGGGTTTTAAAACTGTTTCTGCAGACTGCCTAACAGCACAAACCTTCACATGAAGATACTTCATACTGTAAGTTTATTAATGATTATATTATTGTTTGTATTTATGGGTTGCTAAATTGTTAAGGCTTAGTTCATTATGCCGAGAGGACAAAGAAGGGAAATGGAAGGCAGAGATGATGCAATTAAAAAGCTAACTGATATAGTGGATCGTCAGTTTCAGCAATTAGAACGATATATGGCAAAGGAAGAACAAGGAGGTTTTTGTTCGAATGTTGCTGGAGAGTTACGTTGTGAAAGATTTTGACGACTTCATCCACCTAACTTTGATGGACAGGCAACAGATCCAACTTGTGCTTAAGAGTGGATCCAAACGATTGAAGATATGTATGATTATGCCAAGATTGTGGAAGATGAGAAAGTTAATTGTGCAGTCTTTATGCTGTCAAAGGATGCAAGTTACTGGTGGGACACTATTAAAGCAACCACAAATGTGAAAGAAATGTCATGGAACAAATTTAAGGAGATCTTTTACGACAAATATTTCAATCATGCAGTTCAAACAAGTAAGTTGGTGGAATTTGTTAAGTTATGCCAATTTGGATCTGTATCGGAGTACATGCGGAAATTTGAAGCATTATCTCGTTTTGCTCCACACATGGTGGCCACTGACGAACTCAAGGTACATCAATTCATTCAAGGGCTGAAAGTGGAAATATATAGAGGAATAAAGATCTCCGGAACAAAAAATGTGCCTTATTCAATGGTGGTGACAAAAGCCCTAGAAGTGGAAGAGGCTGAAATAAAATTCCAAAGGGAGAGGGAGTCTCCGAGAAATTTTTTTAAAGAAGTGCAGCATCAACCAAATCAGGCATTCCAGCAATCAAAAGGCGCAAAATGACCCAATGACGGAAAGATTGAGCAAGGGAAAGGAAAATGTGTACAACGGTTTTCTCAAGCTGAAGAATGTTCAAAGTGTCAGAAACGACATTTTGGAGAATGCATAGCTGGAACCGGTAGGTGTTTCAAATGCAAGGAGATAGGTCATATTGTAAGAGATTGTCCAAAAGTGAACAAAGATCAAATAAAGTTGGCACCAAGGGTTTTTGCACTTATCGAATCTGATAATGAAGAACAACCTGCGGTGGTGTCAGGTATAATTTTAGTTAATGTCGTTACTGCTTATACATTGATAGATTCTGGTGCCTCTCATTCATTCATGTCATCTACATTCATGGTTAAAATGAAATGTTCACCGGTGGTAGCTGATCATGTTTATGATGTAATGTTGCCATCTGGAGAGGAATTACACCTGAATTATGTCATGCTGGATTGTATGATTTCGGTAAATGGTAGAAACTTACAAGCTGATTTTATAATTATCGATATGAAAGGGTATGATATTATATTGGGAATGGACTGGTTATTTCAGCATTTTGCAACAATTAATTGTAGAGCGAGAACAATATGTTTCCAGCCTCCGAATACTGAATGGTATTCTTTTCAAGCAATGAAAAGTACCAACATAACACCTATCATATAATCTATTAAAGCCCAACAATTATTGAGAAGCGGTTGTTTTGGGTTCTTAGCAAGCATAATTGATACTCGAATGCAATGTGGTGCAAAATTACAAGATATTCCGGTGGTGAAAAACTTCTCAGATGTATTTTTAGATGATTTACCAGGACTACCCCCAGATCGAGAAATTGAGTTTGTAATTGATATATATCCAGGAGCAGAACCAGTATCAAAGAATCCATATAGAATGGCGCCTGTAGAATTAAAAGTACACAAGGGCTTTATACGTCCAAGTTTCTCGCCATGGGGAGCTCCAGTGTTATTTGTTAAGAAGAAAGATCGATCACTGAGAATGTGTATTGACTACAAAGAATTAAATAAATTAACGATCAAGAACAAGTATCCACTTCCAAGGATTGATGATTTATTTGACCAACTCCAAGCTGCACAGGTGTTCTCAAATATCGATCTAAGATCAGGATACTATCAATTGAAGGTCAAAGCGGAAGATGTCCCAAAAACAACATTTAGAACTCGATATGGACATTACGAGTTTTTGGTGATATCTTTTGGATTGACCAATGCTCCTGCTGCCTTTATGGATCTAATGAATCGCGTATTCCAAGAGTATCTAGATAAATTCATAATTGTGTTTCTCAACGATATTCTCATATATTCTCAAACGGAGGAAGAGCATATGGAACATCTAAAGGCAGTATTATTAACTTTAAGACGACATATCTTATATGCTAAGTTTTCTAAATGTGAATTCTGGCTTGATAGAGTTAACTTTCTTCGACATGTAGTATCCAAGGACGGTATTTCTGTTGATCCATCAAAAGTCCAAGCAGTGATGGACTTGCCACAACAAAGGAATATTAATGAGTTACGTAGCTTTCTTGGGTTAGCTGGATATTATCGAAGATTCATTAAAGGATTTTCAAAGATAGCAATCCCTTTGACCCGATTGACGAAGAGAAACATGAAGTTTTGGTGGTCAGGTGAATGTGATAGAAGTTTTCATAACTTGAAACAAAAATTGAATAGCAAACACTTTGTTACCATAATTCAAAACGCATTTCCAAAACGTACTTATTCATACGTAGGGTTAGTTTACATATGTAATTAACATTTCACAAAACACATCTTAAAACATAGTACTTTCAAAATACATCAAAACTTCTTTCTTTCGTTCATTCCCACGGGTCATCGCTTAACAGTGCATGCTCGGCCCGAGCAAGCCTCCTCCACAACATCACATCATGTGGTGAAAACTAAGTTCTTTACCCTCGTTTTCATCACCTACATCACAAAGCTTATTCTAATGAGCTTAAGGCTCAGTAAGAAATTGTATAAAGTGACATGCGTAACATGAGCGTGGTTTTGTAAAACATGCTTATTCATTTTGTTCTTTATTGCGTTATTCTTGGTTATCGATCCAGTTTTCCACCTCGTGGTTCTACCAGTCATTTACTTGTTCGGCTTTCCACCTCGTGGTTCTACTTGGTCCTCATGATCGAGCTTTCCACCTCGTGGTTCTACCTCATTCATTCGTTACGTACATTCATGCATAGAACTTTGAGGATTTTCAGAACGAGAGTTAGCACCAACGGGTTCCTCCCATCCCACCCTCGCCATTTGGTTGGGTGACATTTGAAAACATGCATGGAAAACATTTTCGTTCTTTTCGTAAGACATGATGCATGAAAATTTCATACGTGCACAACGTGACATTCATAACATAAACATAAAGCATTCATAAAACATCTCCAAATGAAGATAATTCTTAAGTATACTTAACATAAACTTACTTCATTACTTTACTTAAACCTAGAAACCATAAAAAAATGTCAAACAAACACCAATCAAACCCAAACACTTGGGCCAGTGCACAGTGCGATACACCTCAAAAAGAGTATTCTTATTCTACTTATTCATAATCGTAACCAATTCACATTCACTTTTGTTTGTTTCTAATTATACAACCTTAATCCTACTCTTTGTGATGTAGATCCCGAAGGGCCAAAGACATGCAAGATTCACTTACTTGAATTCCAAGCTGTAGAATACTCCTTATTTCCTTCACTCTCTTTACTTGATTCCAAACAACCTTAACATCACAAATATGTTTACATTAGAATTTCCCGAATTTAACCTATTTTTCTCCCAACTTACAACAGCCATAACTTAAGTTATAAAACTCCAATTCTTATGAATAAGTAACCAAAATCACCCTTAAGGTGTCTACTATAATTCATTAGTAGACTCTAAATTCAATTTTGTAGTAAAAAATCATATTAAATCCGTAATTTTAAAATCAGACATATTAATCCTGCTTTTGTATGGACATGGTAACACCTTGTTTTTCATGCCATTTCCATTAATCGAAACCATGCTCGAACTCTTAGAACTTCAATATAGGGTATAGAAGAACACTTAAATCAACCAACATCATACCTTAGCCCCAACTTCGTGCTCCTCCTTCTTGTTATTTAAACTCATAAAACGCACTTGATTTGCACCTCTCACACTAAACTTTCAACTTCAGCTTCAACCTTATGTTTTCCTTCATACGAAACTTGAGAGAAATTAGGGATAATAAGTGAGAATTTCGTGCATCTAATGTCAGTTGAAGGTGAAGAGGTAAATATGAGGTGAAGAGGCAAGCATGATATAACGACCCGATTCTCGTGCCGCCGCTTTCTGCTTTACCTCACTTACTTACTTTACTTTACTTTTCTTACTCGCGGGCAGCCCGAGGACCAGTCTGTTACATGATTCTTACTTACTTACATTACTTAGGTGGAAAAACTCGTTACTTTAAATTTCTTAAAACTCTCTTTCTCTTATCAAAACAGTTTACCAGGAAAATCGGAATAATAAACATACATACACTCTTTGAGAATAACAATTTGAATTCCACCTTTTATCAAAAATACATGAGCATTTAACAATGTAAACTTACAGGGGAAGACAATAGTTTAAAATACATTCATTTATGAAAAGCTCTGTAATCCATCACACCAAAATAAGGGTATACATTTAATTACATCTTCAAAACATTCAAAACATTCAAAACACTTTTTATTCTAACTATGTGTGTCGTGCATCGCTCCCCATCGGTCATCACTCAATAAACCGTATCATTTGGACACTCTTATGCTCTATCTTCATGATCAGTCATTGGTACAATTTCCTCCATGATATTCCCTACATTGCAAAGCCTAAACTATGAGCCTAAAGCTCAGTAAATAGCATAACTATAAAATGCAATGCATGAGTATGCCATGCTGTTAAAACAATGCACATTTCATTCACGTTTCTTAGGTTTCATAACTTCTTTATCTTTGGAAATATTACAGGATCTCAAGAACACTCCCTCCACCTACTTCAACTTCTACTGATCTTGGGCCTGGGCCCACTTACTTACTACTTGGAGTGCTAAGGCCTATAATAACCATTTACTTTGATGTTTCTTATGTTCAAGTTCTTAATTCATCGGAGAAAAAACATAATTAGTGTCCCATACCACCAATTATACCCCGTTTAACTCCAACTACATTGTAAAACAATGCATGAAAATAGTTCGTAAACATTTTGAAAACTATGATGCATGACCATATGAACATGAAAATATCTCTTAAATCACATTACATAACATGAAATTAAGCATACATCACCAAATATATCATGCAACAAACATGCAGTACACATCAAGCAATCATCCTAATCTTTGCAATGTAGTCCCACTTAAGGGCCAAATAATCTTAATGCTAACTTACCTTAGCAGCTAGGTTGAGTTAATCCACTTGAGTCTCCATTTTAATCCAATTGATGGCTTAAACCTATAAATCATATACAGATCAGAATTTGCATAAAGTCTTAACTTTCTGTCCCAACTTTGAACATCTATAACTTCCTCTATATTGATCCATTTCTGATGATTAAGGTGTCAAATTGTTCCTTAAGGAGTCTACTATAACTTCTTAGAAGATACCCAATTCAGACAACCAAAGCATGTCGACTTATGTGGACAAAACAGAGGGCATTCACTGTTTGAACTCCTGTTTGGGTCGACCCAAACTGTGAGGGGTCGACCCATGTCGACAAACAGAGACGTCGTGTTTCTGAAATCGAGTTTCGGTCGACCCAACTACAAGGGGTCGACCCAAACTCCCCCAGTTTTCGTACACTAACTTCCGACGTCCATAACTTTTCATACATAGCTTCAAATTGAGTGATGCAAACAACTATAGATCACTCTAAGAGTCTACTTTAACTCTTATGAAGGACATAAACTAAAATTCGTGCTACAATATGACCGAATCTCAAAAACCCTAACCTTTCATACAATCAACTGATTTTCTAACATTCTACTTGAAATCCTTCATTTTTATCCATCAATTCAACCAATATCATCATACTATCCTTACTGAACTTAAAACAAACTTCGAGGATAGAATAATACCTTGAACTTCAGCCTCCACGAATTTACTTGGGATTTTCTAATTCCTCTCTTGAAATAACTCACTCACTCACTCAAGGATGCCTAAACTCACCCTTTTTCTTTCTCAACACTTCTCTTCTTTGAAAAATCTCACTCTCCTTTGAGCTTAGAGCAACAAAACGGGAGAAAATGGAAGAGGGATTGTGGCTGGGAGAAAGATATAGCAGCTCATGTCTTTTATGTCCTTTATTAACCATAAACAATATTTCCTCCAAGTCCACCAATGAAAACTTTACATGTTTTGGCTGACCATGCCTTATACTTTCTTAATTAAACAACATCAAGGTTTCTCTCACGTCCATCCATCGGAATTCTCCATGTTTCGGCTGACTTTTAAACTCAAATCGTGAATGTGTCGACCGCTCGTCCGTTGTGTCGACCTTAAGTGTTCCATCGTGTTATTTGTGTCGACCGCTCATCCGTTGTGTCGGCCGAAAGTGTTCCATCGTGTTATTTGTGTCGACCGCTCATCCGTTGTGTCGACCCAAAGGAAGTTCCCGAGAGTGACCTAAAGCCATTTGTGTCAACCGCTCGGTCATGGGGTCGACCGAAAGCGTTCTGGAGGTCCTATTGTGTCGACCCCTCCTAAATCCTGGGGTCGACCTAAAAACACAATTGTGTCGACCCCTCTTCAATCCTGGGGTCGACCGAAGCATTATAATTGTGTCGACCCCTCTCTGATCCTGGGGTCGACCGAAATCATTCATTGTGTCGACCCCTATTCGATCCTAGGGTGGGGTCGACCGAAACTTTCATTTGTGTTGACCCCTCCTAAATCTTGGGGTCGACCGGATCTTACTTGATGGTAATCCTGTAATGTATTTAATCTAACTTACTTCATTACTTTACTTAAACCTAGCAACATCAAACAATGGATTTGAAATAAACACCAATCAAACTCAAACACTTGGGCCGGTGCACGGTGTGATACACCCCAGACACAGTATTCTTCTTCCAATTATTCATAATTGTAATCAACATTCGTAAAGAAAAATCTTAAATGCTTTCATTTTAAAATCATAATTCTTAAAATAGACGAGGGTTGTTACACATGAGGTGGAGAGGCAAGCACGATGTAGAGAGGCAAGCACAAGGTGGAGAGGCAAGCACGAGGTTGAGAGGCAAGCACGAGGTGGAGAGGCAAGCACGAGGTGGAGGGATAAGCATGAGGTGGAGACAAGCATGAGGTGGCTTCACCAAATTTTCTTCTCCAACACTTAACTCACTTTGTCCCATACTCTAACCTTATTTCTTATTTCTTAAAGCATTTCTTTCAAAGGCATATTTTAATAGGCTACCATCAATATTTCGTGATGCACTTATCAAGATTTAGCAACGCAATTTAAATTTGTAATAACTAAGGTTCTTAAATGGCTCAGGTGTTACACTAAGCCCCCTAGTAGTCAAGTGGAAAGGCTCAGCTTCAAAACCGTACGTGGAGCTTCCGCCTCATACGGCTCCTCTAGGAATGGAATTAGGCCCAGCCCAGGCTTGTGCGGTTAAGGTTGTTGTACACGACCTCATAAAAAAAAGAAAAAAAATGCGTATTAATTCATCTTCCTACCCCTAAAGTGTACTATTTTTGAGATAGTACTAGGGACAGGGTTGAAAGATTCACGGTTTAACGCCCTAAACTATGAACCATGGAATCCTGAATCTTAGACCTCTAAACGATGAACCCTTAACCGTTGAACCTTGGAAGCCTGAACTAATAAACACTAGAACCCTAGAACTGTGAACCCCTAATCCTAGAATCCTAACCCTAGAACCATAAAACCCTCAAACCTTAAACCTTGGAAGCATAAACCCTGAACCTTAAAACCATGAAATCTTGAACTTCGAACCGTGAACCTTGAACCTTGGAACCTTTGAACCATTAACCCTTAACTCTGAAACCCTTAAGCCTGGAAATTGGAACCCTAAAACCCTTAAACCATAAACTTTGAATCATGAACCCTAATGCTTGAAACCCTAAACCATGGAACCATGGAACCCTCGAACCTTATAACATTGAACCTTGAAACCCTAAACTCTTAACACTGAACTTTGGAACCCTGAACCTTTAACCTTTAACCTTTAACCATGTTTCGTTTAACCTAGACCCTTGGAACCCTGAAACCATATACCCTAGACCCCATACCATAGAACCCTAAACCCTAAAACTATGAAACCCTGAATCCTAGTACCCTAACCACAGATTCCTGAATCTTGATACCTAGAATGCTTAACCGTGAAAGCCTAAAACCTTAAGCATGGAACCCAAAAACCTTAAACCTTAAAAATTAGAACCCTTAACCCTAAAAATTGATCCATGAACCTTGGTTCTACCATGAAACCTATAACCCTAAACCATAGAACCCTCACCCCTAGTCTTTGGAACCCAAAAACCTTGAACCATGGCCCATGAACCTAAAACACTGAAACCTTGAACCCTGAAATCTTAAACCCTGAAACCCTAACCCTTGAAAACCCTATTGCCCCGTAACCTTGAACCCTAAAACCCTAAACCTTGAACCTTAGAACTCTTAACCCTAGAACCCTAAATCAGGAACCCTTGAACCATGAACTATGAACCTTGGAACATTTGAACCTTGAACCTTGGAACATTTAAACCATCAACTCTGATCCTTGGAACCCTAAGCCCTAGAACTCTTAATCTTGGAACCTTAAACCCCAAAAAAATGAACCATTGAACACTAGATCGCTAGAACCTTAAAAACTTGAACCTTGAACCTGAAACCCTTGAACCTAAAGCTTTAAAACCCTGAATCCTAAACTTTAAACCCGGAATCTTGGACCTTGGAACCCTTGAATCTTGAGCCTTGAACCATTAAACCCTTGAATCTTGATCCTTCACCCAAGAACCCCTTTTACGCTGAACCTTAAACTTCAATCTCTGAAACCTCTAAACCTTATAACCCAAAACCCACAACCTTGGAACCTTGAACCCTAGAACCCTAAATCCTGGAACCCTTAACCTTGGGCCTTGAAACCCTAAAACTATGATCCCTGGACCTTAGAACCCTTTAACCCTTGAAATCTAAACCCTAAACCAAGAACCCTTGAACCCTTGAACACTAAAAACTGGTACCTTAAACTTTAGAAGCCTAAAACCTGAACCCTCAAACCTTAATCCTGGAACCCGAAACCCTGGAACCCTGTACGATGAAACCATGAACCCTTTAAACAAGGAACCCTAGGACTATGAACTCTAAGACCTAGAACCCCAAAACCCTATACTCGTAACCATTAACCTTGCAACACTATTGCACATGAAAGCTTAACCATGTAACTCTAAACCCCAAACCTTGAACCTTGGAACCCTAAACATTAGAATCCTAAACCCTTGACCCTTGAACCCTAAGCCTTGAACCCTTAAATTATGAACCCTGAAAACTGAGCTTTGGAACATAAAACCCCTTTAACAATTAGCCCTTTAACTTTAAACTCTGAAACCTTTGAACCTTAAAACCTTGAGCCATGAACCTGGAACCCCCCACCTTGAAACCCTGAACCCTAGAACCCTAGAACCTTGAAACCGGAACCCTAGAACCCAGAACCCTTGAACTCCTAAATCCTAGAAACCTGAACCCTAAAACCATGAACTTAAAACAAAGAACCCCGAACCTTCGAAGCCTAAACAACAAACCTTGGAACTCTAAAAGCATTAACCCTAAACCTTTGAACCCTGGACCGTGAAATCTTGGAACCTTGAACCCTAAACCCTTGAACCATGGAATTCTCAATCATGGACCCTAGAAACCTATAACCCTTAAACCTAGATTCTTAAACCTTAAATTCTTAACCTTGAAATCCTAATTTGTGGAACCCTAAACCCTAGAACCTTAAAACCCTAAACCATGGACATTTAAATCCTAGAACCCTGAACCCTAGAACTCTAAACACTTAACCTTGGAATCCTAAACCCTAGAACCCTCAAATCCTGAACATTGGAAGCCTAAACTGTGAAAACCCTAGAATCTTGGAACCTTGAACTCCGAACCTTGGAACCCTGCACCCTAAACACTTGAACCTTGAAAACTTGAACTTAAATCCTAGAAACCTAAATCTTTGAACCCTGAACCCTAAACCCTAAATATTGAATATTGAAACCTCGGTACCCTAAAACATGAACTCTTGAACATTGAAGCTTAGAACCCTTAACCCTTCAACCCTGGAACCTTAAACCTTGAACTTTGAAACCTAGAATCCTGAACCTTGAACCTTGCAACACTTAATCTTGAAACCTGAACTATGGAACCCTAGAACCATAAAACTCTGAACCATGGAACCCTAAGTCCTACAAACCTCAAACTTGGAACCCTGAATTCTAAACCTTAAACTCTTGATCCATGAAGTGTTAAACTTGAACAATCAACCTTAAACCTTGGCACCCTAAAACCCTCGAACCCTAAACTCTTAACTCTGTAACCCTAAAACCAAAACATTGACCTTTGAACACTAGAACTTGGAACCCTAGAATCCTAAATCCTAAACCTTGGAATCTAGAACCCTTGAATCTTCAGCCTTGGAACCCTTAAACCATGAACCCTTGAACCCTCAATCTTGAACTTTGGCCCTAGAATCCATTGAACTTTGTACCCTTAATTTAAACCCTAGAACCTTAAACCTTAGACCTTGAAACCCTAAACCTTGGAACACTGAACCCTGGAATACTAAACCTTAAACCCTCGACCCTGGAACCCTTGACTCCTGTGCTGTAAACTCTAACCCTAAACCATGAACCTTGAACTTTGGAGCCTAGAGCCCTCAGAACCTTGAACCCTAAATTTAGAAATGTGAATCCCTTAAACCCTAGAACCCTTAACCCTGGAATCCTATAACCCTTAACCTTGGACCCTGAATCTTGAACCACCCCAGGAACCCTCAACCTTGCAACCCTAGACCTTGAACCCTAAATCCTGAACCATAGAGATCTGAACCTTGCAACCAAGAAATCATATAATGATAAACCCTTAACTTTAAACCTTAGAATCTTGGAACCTCATAACCTGGAAACCCTAAACCCTAGAACCATAATCCTAGAGCCTGAACCTTAGAACCTCTTAATCCTAGAACCTTGAACTTTAGATCTCTTAACCCTACAACCTAAGAACCCTTGAACCCTGAACCCTGAACCGTAAACCCTTAATCATGAACTTAAAATAGATTTTAATTATAAATGTTTTTCATAGTCTTGTGCTGCTATGTTTTACAAATGCATTATTGAACCCAAAAATTTTATTGTCTTTTAATGAAATTTTTTTTAAGAATCAATGTATTACAGGGTGTTACAATCATTGTATCAGAGCAATTACTTGGTCAACATTGTTTTTTTATAGACACTTACAACACTTGCCTCATCATTGAAAGCTTATTTAATTGTTCATATGGATTGTTTTACTATTTATGTTATTTTATTGCTTTATTAGATAAGAATTTGATTAAGAGAAATTAGATAGAATATTGAAAGGTTTACTGGTATATATCAATTTCTCTCAATATTTTACGTAGCTATTAGGGTAAGGTCATTGAATAATTTAATGTCTAGAATTTACTTTTGATCAAATTTTGTGGACAAAATTAAATTAAGGAGGGGAGAATGTAATACCCAAAAAAAGTTACATACTTTTACAATATATTAAGATAATTAGTTAAATGAGGAAATATGAAAAAGCTAGTGTTATACAGTCAACATAAAAATGATAGTAAGCAAAAATACATTTAATGTTTTAAGTGTATGTCACCTACACCTTACATTTCTTCATTAATCAAATATTTAGTTTGAATAAACTTTAATCAAAGAATATTATTAGATTTAAAATTTGATTTTATATGTTAAAGTAGTGAAGCAATAAGAAAGTGCACTGTGTCTCTATTAAATTAGGGACTAATTGTAATTAAGGTGTAATTTATGAGTGATTAAAGAGAAATTAAGGTTTACTAATCATGATCAATTAAGTTAATCATAAGGATTAGCTTATAACTAATCTAGATTAATTAATTAAATTATGTATGATTAAATGGTGATAATTGAAGTATTTTAGTAATTAAGAGACATATAAGGACAAAATGGTAAACCTAAAAGGATATGTTGGACTGAAAGATAAATACATCCTAAAATCTATCTGAAAAATGTGAGAAATGCCTTAGGATCAGCCATTTTTGTTGCTGTAGATAGAGAAAGACAGAAAAGGAGCAAAAATAAAGAAGGGGTTTAGAAAGAAAAGTGAAATTAAAGATGACGGAGAGATATTTGCCTCCAATTCCTTGAGAAAAATGTTCGTCTCATCAAGAGAAATCTATTGAGCTAATAATCTTGTGGTAAGAGTCATTTCATACGCTGTATAGATTAATCATGATAAATAGTATGATTAGTTAAACAATAATTGTTATTTTTGAGTAATAAAGAATGGTATAATAATTAGTTATTTACAATTTAGAATTTATTGTTTATTGTTCTGTAAAAATAATGTATAATCATGTTCCAATTGCTTAGGTGTGGATAAATATGAAAGCGACGTAAATGTCATTGGGAAGGGGTTTGAGTTGGTTGTCCCCTTAGGTGGACTCAAGTTTCTGGTCTCTTGTTCCTTGCCATGAAGCCCCAATGATAAGAAAGTCTAGAAATTAAATGAAAGAAAGACCAAGAATAAAACAAAAAGAAAATATTTTACGAATTCATATCATGTTAGCATTCTTGCATTTCATAATTTACTTACTGAGCACTAGGCTCATAGATGAATGTTGTGGTGTAGGGGATGCTAACATTCAGCTAACGAAGTGCTCCCATGACTGTGGTTATGTGGCTATTAAACGATGTTGTCTAAGCAAAGAATGGGAGAATTTTTAATGTAATGTATTTGACAATGATCATGCAAATCATGCATTCCTCCAAAAAAAAATTTAATTATAAATGTTTTCAAAATCTTCTGTTGCTATGTTTTACAAATGCATGATCGAAACCAAAAATTTTACCGTCTTTTATGAAAAGCAAATTTTAGGAAATAGTATGCTACAAGACATTACTCCATGAACCCTGAATCGTCAACCTTGAAAGCTTAAACCTTGTAAACCTGAACTGTGGAAGCCTGGAACCCTAGAATCCTTGAACTCAAGAACCCTGAACACTTAACCCTTGAAAATTTTACCATGGACCCTGAAACCCTAAACCCTTGAATCCTGAACATTGAACCCTAAAACTCTTAAGTCTTTAACTATGAACCCTTGAACCCTAAATCCTTATTTTTGGACATTTAAAAACTTGGACCCTAAACCATGGACTTCAAACATTGAAACTCTTGAACCCTAGAACCCTTAAACCTTGAACCATAAAACCTTCAAACATGAACCCTGAACCCTTGAACCATTGACCTTGAACCCTTGTACCTTGAAACCCTGAACCCTAGACCCTAGAATCCTAGAATCTTAAACCCTTGATCCTAGAACCCTAGATCTTGGGACAGTGAAACCTAGAACCCTAGCACCTTAGAACTGTGAACCCTGAACCCTAGAACACTAACACTGAAACCCTAAAAGTTAAAAGCTAAAAGTCAAAACCCATAAACCCTTTAACCATAGAACCATGAACCTAGAATCTTAGGACCCAAAACCCTAGAACCCTGAACCTTAAAACCCTTAACCTGAAACCCTAAACCATGAAACCCTTAAACCTCTAAACCCTAGAATCCTAAACCCTTAACCCTGAATGATAAGATTTGGTTAAGGAATGAAGGAGGATAAAAAGATGTTTATTGAGATTCGGTTTGGAGAAACAACAGGGACGTTTTAGGGTTGTTGTGATAGGCAAATCTTGGGTTGCATACGTGACATGATATGGAGGGCCCAAAAATTCTCTCCATCAATATTTATCTAATGTGTTTTCTAATTTTGTAGCTCCCTAAATCATTGAAGAATTAGACCTTGTTCAACTCCAATTCTTTCCTTTGAATTCAAAGCATGGAGGTCGTATGGAAGAAGGAGTCAAAGCCCCCATGCTAGTGGTCCAAGCAACAAAGCATGGGTACCATAATTTGATCTGGCACAACTGGACCTCCGAAGCTTTCTCAACAAATTTGACAACCGACCTGCCGTTATATGAAGATAACATCTTCTTATGAAATGTATTCAATCCTTCAAGGTTTCTAGGGAGTGGTAGAACGTTAAAATTGGACACCGTTTGCTTTGTCAAATGATACAATCACAGAGAGCCCAGGAATAGCCATCCATGATCGGTTTCACGCTTAATCCAGTCCTAAAGCCTTTGGGAAAATTGAAGAATAAAAAGTTAGCTAATTATCATTTGGGAGGATATTTAGGACATTTCCTTGGAGCCTAATGAGCTGGAGGAGGAGCGTAGGAAGAGCGTCCGATGAAGGCTTCCCATTGGTCCATCTTTCAAGCCATGGATTGGTGTTCTTGGAGATGATCTAGGCCGTCCGATGATAAGCATGTTTTAGTTTAATTTTCTATTTAATAGTCCCCATTAAAGTGTAATGGTCAGATTTAATTGAATAAAGATTTATCTTTTCAAATTTGAATCTCCCCCTCTGGAGTTTTTCCTCAAAAGACTTGGACTCCAGAATCCCGAATTCGGCCACCGAGAGACACCCGGAGTTGATTGTCTTTCCGAGCTAAGACGATCTATCCTTACCACATTTCTCCAGCCATCTTCATTGTCTAAGGGTGAGAGTATGGGTCATCAGCTCAAGCATCCATTTTTACGTGAAAGGAACCACCTTTTACTACAAATCCCCGTTTCCGACTATTCCGCATCCGTCTTCCATCTCGCCTCCAAAATCTCCAAAACATCTGTGAGAATTTTTCCAATATTTGAGGTATTCTTCCACCCTTATTCATTTAAAAAACCTCCAAATTTCAGCTCCAAACTCATCGCCCTTTATAAGTTACAATCATTTCAAATTCATCCTCGTTTTCCCCTTAACCGTTTTCACCATCGTCAGAATATCTTTAAATCCGTGCGTGAGAATCCAGTAATGTTTTGAGACCATGTCCTAACTTCATTTCTTAATATTTCCTCCAAATTTTGTTAAAAATCTCACTCCCGTTTTGGAGATCCAAGGGCCCAAAATTTATCCCGAATCTGATTTTTCGGGTAATCCGTAAAAATCTGCCAATCCAAAATATTTCCATTATTCCCATTCCTATTTCGTGTCAATACGGAGTTTGCTGAAATTTGGTTGGTTTGTTATTGAACGAGAGTAGAGCTTATCATCCAAAAATTAGGGTAAAATCTCTATGGAATCGGGAGTTATGCAGATAGGAGTATCGGGTTGTAAAATTGGATGGATGTAGGGATTCAAGGGGATGGTTCGGAAAATTAAATGGTGACCAAGGATGGAGAAGAGCTAATGTGGATTACACGCTTACCCTAAGTCCACGGGAAAGTGGCTGAAGTTGTGTAGCACGGCCTAAATCACCCTAGCTCGACAGGGGAGCAAAAGCCTTGAATAAACTCTCGTAGATTGCGAGATATGACTCACCAGAAAATACCAAGTCTTGGAGGGAGAACCGACCAAGGAGAGGAGAGGCAAAAGCACTCTTTATATTTCAAAACCAAAACTAATGATGAAAACCTAGGTAACGAGATGAATTTATACCAATGGTCAAACTTTGGAGAAGCTCAAATCATACCAATGGTCAAAGTCTTGGTCTCCCTTATAAGCTTCTGTGATCCAATCAAAACCAAAGAAGTTAGTAGTAAGCTCAGTTAGGAGAACAAACCTCCTTGAAAGAGCATCGGCAACCACATTGCTTTCTCCCTTCTTATACTTGATGATATACGGGTACCTTTCAAGGAACTCCACCCATTTAGCATGTCTACTATTTAATTTTCCTTGGCTCTTCTTATGCTTGAGAGCTTGATGGTCGGTATGAATGATAAACTCCTTGGATAATAGATAGTATTGCCAAACTTCCAAGGCTCGGATAACCGCATAGAATACCTTGTCATACGTTGAATAATTCAAGGTATCACCCTTGAGCTTCTCACTAAAATAGGCTAGGGGTCTCCCTTCTTGCATAAGAACCGTGCCAATCCGCATTCCAGAGGCATCACACTTCATTTCAAAAACCTTGAGGAAATCAGGAAGCATGAGCACCGGTGCTTCACAAAGCTTGAGCTTGATTAACTCAAAGCTTTCTTGACAACTCGAGGTCCAAAAAAAATCTCTTCCCTTTTTGGTGCAATCGGTCAAGGGGGTCACAATGGAGCTAAACCCTTGGATGAACCTCCGATAAAAAGAAGCAAGCCCATGGAAACGCCTTACATCGAAAACACTTTTAGGAGTGGGCCATTCTCGAATTGCTTCAATCTTAACATCATCTACTTCCATACAATCCTTAGTAATAATGAACCCTAAGAAATGGATCCGTTCTTGCACAAAAGCACACTTCTTCAAATTACCAAACAATGTAGTAGCACAGAGAGTTTCAAATAACAATTTAAGATGTCCAAGATGAGTATGAAAATCTGCACTATATACCCCAAGATATCATCAAAATAAACCACTATAAACTTGCCCAAGAAATCTTTAAGCACTAAATGCATAAGTCTCATGAACGTTCTAGGGACATTAGATAGCCCAAAAGGCATTACTAACCATTCAAAAAGACCATACTTGGTCTTGAAAGCCGTCTTCCATTCGTCCCCCTCCTTCATCTGGATTTGATGATAACCGCTCTTTAAGTCAACCTTGGAGAAATAAGTTGCCCCACTAAGCTCGAACATGTCTTCGAGCCTAGGAATCTGGAACCGGTACTTGATTGTGATTTGATTGATGGCTCGGCTATCCACACACATCCGGAAGCTACCATCCTTCTTTGGGAGGAATAGGGCAGGTACGGCACAAGGACTCAATGATTCACGAATGTACCCCTTTTCTAGGAGCTCTTGCACTTGCCTTTGAAGTTCCTTGGCTTCCTCGGGATTCAACCTATAAGATGGACGATTAGGAAGCACCACTCCCGGTTGTAGATCGATTTGGTGTTCTATGCCTCTAAGGGGTTGCAACCCTTGTGGCAACTCTTCAGGAAAAATGCCTTGGAACTCCTCTAGAAGTGTTAGGACCTCCATAGGAAACGATTTAATTTCCTCCATCCTCTCTCAGAACATTAGCATCACAATCGGCCCTCCTTCCAAAATACATTTGAACAATTCTTTCTTAGATATGAAAAAGTTGGATTTAGTCATACCTTCCTTCCTTGTGGTCTCATCTTTAGCCATTTGATTCGGGCCAAGGGGAGCTAGCTTGATTGCTCTCCCTTGATACTTTAAGGAGTAGTGTTTGGTGTATCCATCATGAAGGACCCGCCGATCATATTGCCACGGCCTTCCCAACAAAATGTGGCTTGCACTCATCGGCACCACATCACAAAGAACTTTATATTTGTATCCCCCAATTGAAAACTCCAAGTGAACTTGTTTGGTTACCTTGATGTCTTCTTTATCGTTCAACCATCTCAACTTGTAAGGGTTCAGGTGCATCATAGTCTCGAGCTCCAATTTTTCCACAAGATCCCGAGATGCTACATTTGTACAACTCCCACCTTCTTGTGAATAAGGCATCTACTATGGAATATGTTCTCCCTTTGGAAATCTTTACTTCAGACTTGGGAGGATAGAACTCTTCGGATCACCATCAAAAGGGGCCCCTCTTGAGCATGGAAAATCTCCTCCTCGGGTTCTTGCTCCTCTCGAGCATCTTCCAGCACTTCATCCTCACTCACCACTTCATTGGTGTCCTCCCTAAGAATCATGACTCTCTTGTTTGGACATTGAGAGGCAATATGGCCTAAGCCAAGACATTTGAAACATTTAATCACCCTTGCTCGAGGCCTATTGCTATCATCATTTGGCTTCCCCTCGCTTTCTTTCTTTTGGGACCAAGGCTTCACAAAAGGGGGTTTCTCCTTGACCTTAGAAAAGGGCTTGTAGGGAGGGGTGGTCTTGGGAGCAAATCGGTTAGCCACCCCCTTTCCTTTTCTCTTCACTTGCCTCTCCACTTTCATGGAAAGTTGAATGATTGCATCCATGGTGTCGATAGGTTGTAGTTCCACTATATCTCCAATCTCTTTGTTTAAACCCCTCAAAAACCTTGCAATGATTTGCTCCTCAAATTTATCTAGATCACACTGAATCCTAAGTGTTTCAAATTTGGTCAAATATTCCTCCACCGAAAGGCTTCCTTGTTTCAATGATTGAAGTTGGAGGAAGAGATCTTTCATGTAGTGGCTCGGCACAAACCTCTTTGGGCTTTCAAACTATCCCACGATAAGCTAGCATACCCGGTTAACTTCAAAGAAACCAAGTGTAACTTCAACCGTTCCGAATAGTTATAGCAATCAAATACTTTATCTACTTTTCCAACCCAATCAAGGAATGCATCACCATTGCAGGAGCCATGAAAGGGTGGAATGGTTACCTTGATATTTCTAATTGCATCTTCACGAGTGGGTTGATAATTGAACCCGAACTCATCATCAGAGTCCTCAGTTGCTTGAGGTCGAGGCCTCCTCATGCCATTCTCGGGTCTTCTCCTTGGAGCAGGGGTTGGAGGGGGCCTCATTTGAGGGAAGGCTGCCTCCAGCCTTTGGAATACCATCTCAAACTGCTTAAGGATCTCATCGAGTTGTCCTTGTATGGTTGACTCCGGAACTTCGGGGGGGTTACCTGAGGTGGATTTTGTGGTGGAATATGGTCTCGGTTGGGGTTGTGGTTTGCTCCACTTCGAGTCATCATGCTTTAACTCCACACGATAGCCAAATGCCAAGCTTCAAGAATGGGAAGGGGAAGAAAAGGGGCTTCGGGTGAGAAAGATGGGAAGAATTGGGCCAGAAATTAGTGATATTAAGAAAGGGAGTTGTCGAGTTGCATAGGAATTGGTCTACATATGAGAGAAGAGCTTAACCTCCAAAAATGAGGGTAAAATCTTTTGGGAGTCGGGAGATATGCAGAGGGGAATATCGGGTGCCAAAATGGTGGTTATCGGAAAAGGAATGGGGGTTGGTCGGAAAATGTAAAGTAACCGGAGATGGAGATGAGCTAATGGGGATTACATGCTTACCCTAAGACCACGGGAGATTGTCTGAAGACGTATAGCACAACCTATCTTACCCTAGCTCGGAAGGGAAGCCAAAACCTTGGAGAACCTCTCAGATGTTGCCAGATATTACCCACCGGAGAGCCGAGTCTTGGTTGCCAGAAAAACCACAGCCAAGGAGAAAATGCAAAGTAATTTTGTATTCAAATTTCAACTGAGTACCAAGCTCGGTGATGAGGGAGTTTTGATCTCCTTCACATGAGAGAAGAGAGCCCTAATCGAATGGTACACAAGTTGACACGGAATCAAGATGGATTTAGGGAGAGGGTTGGAGATCGGGTAGGGTTTGTGAAAAACCCGATAGTCCAGAAACGGGAAAGAATTTGTGAGGGGGATAGCTCGGCGATGAGATTGAGTTTATGTCTGAAATTTCGAGTGGAGCTTTGGGAAAAGGTTAAGTAATGTACCTCCAAAAATGAAGGTAATCACTTAGACGGATCGGTCGAAATTTGATGGAACAATAACCGGCGTCTGGCAATTTCTGGAAATGATGAGCGGCGGAGAAAATGAATTTACAAACAAAAATAAAGATGGATTGAAGAGCTTGTGACCTTCAAGCTCACCCTACATCCTTGAAGAAGGCTGGAGACTTTGAAGCTTTTGGAAATCTCCAGCTCGGAGGAAGAAAACCTTGCAAAACTGACGGTTGCCAGAGGAATTCCGGCTACCGGTTGAAGTTGGAAATGCCCGTGAAGGGAGAAGCTCAAAAAGCAACTTTAATTCAAATTCCAAATTGATGATTACAATCATGCCAGGGAAGGTTTTAACAGCAACAAAGAGAGAGAAAAAGAGAGGGAAATTCGGTGGCCAAAGTCATGCATGAAGCATGCTAGAAATGAAGAAAATGAGGCAAAATTTTGACCAATGAGATTGTAAGGACGTGCAAGCCACGTTTCCTTGAATCTCTTCTGCCAATTTTCCCTTCTTTCTTGGCCCTAAATACCCTTCTTTCAGCCAACTAAACCCTCATGCAAAACTCCATACAAAGCTTCCAAAATTCAATCTAAAACCCTAGCCGAGAAACCCTCTCGGGTTCTCTAAATGTTCAATGTAAAATTTAAGTAAAAATTAACCTTAAAATGCAAGAAAATTCCTTCCTTCCAAGGAGATGTTGGTGAGTTGAGTCGTGGGTCAATTTATCACTTATGCATGGGACTCCAACTCACCATGCAACGTGCATCTTCAAGTTGGATCGGGCGCGGGTTCGGATCCAGAGGTCTCGGGTTGTGGTTGCAATTTCGTCTCATCTCCAAGCCAAGTTATCGCATACTTTTGTCTTTCTTGATCCTATAAAGTTGGCTTAGAATTTTGTAAATCTTCATTTAATTTTCTTGCAAAAATAACACACAAATTAGAAAATTCCTGAGCTCGGGCTCAGGTGAGTGCTCTGCTTGGAATGCCAAACCATGGCATGTCATCCTCCACAGGTTCTTGAGGATTTGATCTCAAATCTACTTGAAATTCTTCTCCATTTTGTTCCTCTTCATCAAATCCAGCAATGGGAGAAAGATCTTGTACATTAAATGTGGCTGAAACTCCGTAATCACCTGGTAACTCGAGTTTGTATGCGTTTGGATTAACTTTTTTGATAATTTTATAAGGACCGTCGGCCCTTGGTGAGAGATTTGAAGCTCTTTTATTCGGAAATCTTTCTTTTCGTAATTGTAGTGACACGAAATGGAATGGAAGGAAGGAAAAATGGGAAACCGATTAGGGTTTTGACGAAAATCTGCAAAAAAAATAGAATTAGGGTTTGGGAAGGAATGATGATATCTCAATGAGGAAATGATTTTTAGGGCTCAAATTTGGAATGGATCTTTGAAAAGGGGTTGAGTGAATGACCTAAAAAATATAAGGCAATCCCTTTAGCTAATTGTGAGATATCTAATCAAATACAAGCTTAGGTTTGACTAGGCAGCTCCGAAAAGTCCGGGATTTGGAGGAGGGAAAAATTCAATTAAAAAATGGGGTTAGGGGACGAATCTGGGGCTGACTTTTGGAGGAGTGATAGAGGGGTAAAATATGATGATATCGTCAAAAATTTGAAGAGGAATAATTGTGGGAACAGGAAGATATGCTAAACAAAACTCGGACGGTCAAGGCGGAATTTTAGGGTTTTACCGAATAGATAATTCCAAATCGGGAATTATTTTGAATCACTCTTCTCAATGAATGGGGGCGTATTTTGGGACGAGGTTGAGGATGAATCTGTACATGTGGATGAGGAAGAGATCTCTCAAAAATTGAGAGAATCCCTTTGGGGAAAAGGGGTGGTTTGGTCCGTACCTGAAAAACACACTGAAAATCAACCCTATGTGCTTGGATTTAGGAGAAATGATTCTCAAAATGAGAATGGGATGTAAGAAGGAGCTAGGATCCAAAATCTCATCCTAAGACCATGAAATGGCTTGAGAAAAGTGGTAAGGATTAATCGTTCGCTCAGAAAATGATCAACTCTGGGGGTTTGTCTCTCGGTGGCCGCAAAACAAGTTTTCGGAGACCGAGTATTTGAAGCGGCAAAATTCAAAGGGGAGAGATCAAATTTGAAAAGATAAATCTTTATTCAATCAAATCTTCCAATTACACTTGCATGGGGATGATTAAATAGAAAATTAAACTAAAACATGCTTATCATCGGACGGCCTAGATCATCTCCAAGAACACCAATCCATGGCTTGAATGATGGACCAATGAGGAGCCTTCATGGGATGCTCTTCCTACGCTCCTCCTCCAGCTTATTTGGCTCCAAGTAAATGTCCTAAATATCCTCCCAAATAATAATTAGCTAACTCTAGAAATCCCATGCAAATCCATGCAACCGACGTAACAAAAAAAACCCTAGTTTGGGAAAACAAAAATCGAATGCAAAAACATGAAGCAAACAACTTTTATTCTTAAATTCTCCAAAAGGCTTTAGGAGTGAGATTATTCTTGAGTGGAATTGGATAGGAATTCCCCATGTTTTTCCAAGGCATTCAAATGTGGAATAGGCGTGAAACCGATCGTGGATGGCTCTTCTTGGGCTCTCCGTGATTGCATCGTTTGTCAAAGCAAAAGTTGTCCAATTTGAACGTTCTACCACTTTCTGGAAACCTAAAGGATTGGCTACTTTTATTATGAAGACGTTGTCTTCATTAGAGGGCGGGCCTGGTGTCAAATTGGCGGCTCAAGCTTTGGAGGTCCAGTACTTTGTTGCTTGGGCCACTAGCATGGGGCTTCGACTCCTTCTTCCATCCGACCTCAATGCTTGGACTTCAAAGGAAAGAATTGGAGCTGAACAATGTTGAATTCTTCAATGATATAGGGAGCTAAAAAATTAGAAAACACATTAGATAAACATTCATGGCAAGAAAATTTTGGGCCCCCCATATCATGTCATGTAGCCACACGAGATCTCCCACTTTTAAATTAATTTCTTTCCTTCCTCGGTTTGCATACTTAGCATAAGACTCATTAGCCCTTTGGATAGATTTACTAACCTTATCGTGTAGTTTATTCACAGTCTCGGCTTTCTTAGAACCATCCGGATTGTTGATTTCTTTAGACGGGATAGGCAACAAATCAAGAGGGGTGTGGGGGTAAACCAATACACCACCTCGAAAGGGCTTGCTCGGGTGGCGTTGTGAACACTTCGGTTGTATGCAAATTCAATGTAAGAGAGTTGATTTACTAACATTATACTCACCAAGAAGATCTAAACAATATGCATTATCATTGATGCACTTGAGAATTTGAATGGGGCCATCTCCATGTGGTAGTAGTTTAGACTTGCTTTTGGTTAAAAAGCGTTCCTTGTGCAAATGAAACCACACCCAATCTCTTGGTTCAAAAGTTACACTTCATCGTCCTTTGTTAGCATTTTTCACGTATTGTTCAGTTCATTTCTCAATATTTTACCTTATAGTCTCATGAAGCTTCACAAGTTCTACCTTCTTGTTTTCATTTAACAAACACACTAAGAAACAAGTAAAAAAGATAAATCCAGAGGAGTTAGTTGATTAAAACCATCTATAATTTCAAAAGGTGGAAACTTAGTAGATGAATAAACTAAGCAAATATAAGAAAATTCAGCAAGTGGTAGAAACTATTCCCAACTATTAATGTTTGTCTTTATGATTGATTGTAGAAACAACTTTTGTTTGTCAATCAGATCATGGGTGACAAGTGGTGAACAATAAAAGTTTGGTACATAAGTTATCCTATAATGTTTTCTAGTAATAACTTAAAAACTTTGCATCTCTACCAGATATGATGGTCTCAGGAATTCCATGCATCAAAAAATTTCTCAAAAAACTAAATCAGCAATATGGGTTGCATCATCAAATTTGTGACACAGAATAAAATGTGCCATTTTGAAAAATCTATCCACCACAACAAAAATTGAATCATTACCTCTCTTACTTCGAGGAAAACCTAATACAAAATCCATCAAAATATCGATCCATGGAGCATTAGCGATGGGTAGCGGCATGTACAAGCCACTGAGTAGGATTCTAGACTTTGCTTATTTACATGTAACACATCTGTTGGAAATCCTTTTGACATCCCTTTTTAGACGTGGCCAGTAAAAGTGCTTTTGGATGACACCTAAGGTCTTTCCTATCCCAAAAGGCCCCATAAGACCTCCTCTATGTGCTTCTCTCAATAAAAGTTCCTAATCGAACAACTAAGAACACATAGTTTATCTTTCTTGAAAGAAAACCATCATGTCTGTAGTATTCCCCAGAATTAGTTTTCTCACAAACCCTATATAGTTCTCTGAAATTATTATGACTAGGGTATGTATCTTTTACAAAATCAAATCCAAGTAGTTTAGATCCAAAGGAGGAAATGAGAACATACTTGAGAGAAAGGGCATCAGCTACCACATTCTCCTTACCTTTTTTGAAATAGATGATGTAAGAAGACGACATTATGAATTCCATCCATCTTGCATATCGTCTGTTAAGCTTGTGTGGGTTTTTAAGAAACTTGAGAGACTCATGATTTGTGCGAATGATGAATTGTCGCGCCAATAGAAGTCATGATGTTTCAAATGATCTAACCAATGCGTAAATTTCCTTGTTGTATAAAAGATAGTTAAGGGTCGCTCCTCCCAACTTCTTACTTAAATATGAAATTGAACGATGATCATACATTAGAGCTCTAATCCCTACACCTGAAGCAACACACTCAACTTCAAATGGTTTCTTAAAAATATGTAAAGCAAACAAAGGTTGATTTGTCAGCCTCTTCACGTGCTTTCATCCACTTAAACACCACATTCTTTTTTATCACCTCGGTGAGTGGGGTAGCAATGGTGCTGAAATCTTTAAAAAAAACGATGATAAAAACTTACAAGTCCATGAAAGCTGCAGACTTGGTTTGCATTTGTTGACGTCGGTGTAACACCCAACTTTGTTCAAGTGCTTTAAGTCTAAAGTTATCATGTGTTGAGCATTAAGATTCACTGATTTTCAAAGAGATAAATTAATTTAAAGAATTTAAGTCCTTCTAATGAAATTAAGCTAATTAGTTGATGGAACTATAGCAACAGGAATTTCTCAATTTGAAGGTTTTTATGAAAAGTTATGCAATTTAGAAGTTGATGAATGAAAAACCGAACTAAGGAAATATGAACTTTTGGGCGATGTTCGGTATTTTGTTAATTTGATAATCTTACGCTTCGAATTTCAAGTTTATGTCTTATACAAAGTTGAAAAAAATTTAATAAGGAAAATAATGGCCTTTAAATATTGAAAATCCGAGTTGTTTAGCAAAAGTTACGAAATGTTTAACTTGCAGTCGACACCTCGTGCTTGAAGTTCCACCTCGTGGTAACCTTTCATATTCCACACAAGACAAATATTACCTAAGGTTGTGTTCTGAAAGTTCAGACATTGTGCACGTATTCTTCTCTCTCCTCTGCCGTTCTCTCTCAAATTTAGAGTAGAAGTTAGGGTTTCAAAGGAGAAGTTGGAAAGTAAGCAAGAAAAAAGTGGGAACCAACCACTTAGTGTTTGAAGAAAAGTGATCCTCTCTCTATTCCGGTCCTATTGAGGTAAATTATTACTTAACCACATCTTTAGAATTAGCTTGAGGTTTGTAATGAGTTTTTATGGATGGAATGGAAATGTTGTAAGTGGTATGCATAGAATTACCAAAAGAATTTCATAAACATGCTAGTTTCGGGATATTCTGCCCAGTTTTGTAGATGAGAACGGTACGAGTTCTTTAAATTACAATTGGACCTCAATGTCTTCTAATGATTTGTAACCAACATCTTGAGGATGAAAATGATAGCTTAACCGAGTTAATTGGATCAGTACATAAAACGTTATGGACGTTTGAAGTTAAGGTTAAAACAGGACATTTCGGGTTTGACTAATATGGTCAACCTTTGTTATGTTTAGGTGATCAAGGAGTTCATTGAATCATTAAGGACTCAATTACGTCAAGAAGAAGATAAGGAAGAAAAGTAAGTTAATCTTTGCTTGTCTTTGGCCCATTAGGGGACTACATCATAGACGATTTATTCAATTAAAAGTTATGTGCATATTAAAGATAAAAATGTAGGATATTATGTATTGTTTCTGTTTGGGGTGTATTGCATCGTACACCGACCCAATAATATGGGCTTGATTGATGCTTGATTGACATTGTTTGATAGTTGATGTGTAAATTACTTTATGAGTATAGTTACTAAGAAAGTTAATGAATGTCTTAAATGTTCTTGGGAGATGCTTGTATAATGTATGTTTACATATGTTATGCACATGTATGCTCATACTCATGTTCATGCATCATGTTTTAAGAAATGAACAAAAATGATTTTCATGCATGCTTTCAAAATGTCGCTTAACCGAATGTCGGGATGGTATGGGACGTCTCCGGCATTCGAATGCATTAATGTATGTAAAGCTGAAACAAGGGGTGAAGCCACGGGGTGGTAAGCTTGGATGAAAAAGGCCAAGTGATGCTACGGGGTGGTACCCAAAAAGATGATGGACTTCGGTAGAACCACGGGGTGGGGCTTTTGATCAGGGCACACAGGTGAAAGTCGGGATGAAAAAGGCCTGTGCTTTCCGGGATGAAAGAGGCCCGGGGCTACCTGGAGGAGGTATGTGGTCAGGGCACACGAGGTGGAAAGTCGGGTCAAGTAAAGATAATGATAAAGAACGAAATGAACTGCATGATTTTACGAAAGCACGATCATATTATGCATGCATAGTCATGAGATTTTCTTACTGAGCTTTAGGCTCATTAGTTAAGCTTTATGATGTAGGTGATGAAGAAGGTGAGGGGCTTAGCCCTCATTGTTTGTTATGATGTGCATACAATGGAGGAAGCAGATCCGGTGCGGGGAGCTTTTGTCGTTAAGTGCCGACCGCTGGGAAGATGTTGAAACGTTTTGATGTATTTTGGTGTGTTTAGTTTTTAACGATGTTGTTAAACATGTTTACCAAATGTTTTGTAAATGTCTTTTATGTGCAATATATTATGTTTTGCTTGAATGAATAATGGGTTTTCCACGGATTTTTAATCGAACGCTTCCGCTGAGTTTTTACGAAATGAATTTCAAGTTAAATGATTTCTAAAACAAAAATGAAAAATTTTATGTTAAAATGAGGGATGTTACAGTCGGCCACTCTTGAATTGCCAAAACTTTCTCTTGATCAACTTGTACTCCTTGCTGACTAACAACAAAACCCAAAAAGACAACCTGTTCGGTGCAAAAAGTGCACTTGTTCTTGTTAGCATATAATTTTTCTTTCCTAAATACTAGAAATACTTCTTTCAAGTATAAGATATGATCATTAATACCCTTGATGTAGATTAATATATCATCAAAATGAACTACAACAAATTTATGTATGAATGGATGTAAGACATGATTCATCAACTTCATGAAAGTATTGAGAGCGTTTTTCATGCCAAATGGCATAACTAACCCCTCGTATAATCCATGTTTTCTTTTGAAAGTTGTTTTCCACTCATTGCCTTCTTTCATTCGCATTTTGTGCTAACCACTTTCAGGTCAATTTTTTAAAAGAATCATGCACCATGCATTTAATCTAGCATAGCATCTAAACGATGAATATGGAAGCGATATTTTACCGTGATGTTATTGATAGCTCTACTATCAATGCACATCATTTATTCTCCTCCTTTCTTCGAGACTAGTAAAACTAGAACTGTACAAGGGCTTAGGATATCGATAATGTAGACTTTAGCCAATAGTTCATCCACTGATCATTGAAGTTTGAGCTGATCTTTGTATACTTCCTTTGGCAACATATGAACAAGGTTAATCATTCTCCTGGAGAATACAACTAAGTACTTATTTGTGTACCCATCATGCATCACTTGTCGATCATATTGCCAAGGATGCCAAAATAGAATATGGCCAGCTTCCATAGGAACCACGTCACATAATACTTCATCCTCATACTTGCCTATACGTGATAAACACTTGTTTGTTAACTTTAACTTCTCCACTTTGGTTGAACCATTGCAACTTATACGGTCGTTGGTGCTTTATCATGGATCAACCCAATTTGTCCACCAAAATAGTACTTACAACATTAGTACAACTCCTCATGTCAATTATCATACTACATACCTTGTTTTGAACATGCCATCTAGTGTGAAAGAGGTTCTCTCATTGTACTCCATCATCAAGTACTTTTGGTTGAGCATTCAAAGCTCTCTGTGTAACTAGTAACTCTCCTTCTACAGCATACTCCTCTTGAATTCATTAGTGCTATCATGTTTGGAGTCACCATCCATCTCGATTTTTCCATTATCTCGTATTACCATTACCATCTTGTTAGAGCATTGGCTAGATATGTGACCCCTTCCCTGAAATTTAAAGCATTTGATATCACGATTTTGAGATGTAGATGGATCAAATTTACCTTGGATTCCCATACTAGGTATTCTTGCTTTTTGATCTTGCTCTGTTTTAGCAATCTTTTTGTCTTCTCTTTTCATGTAATTAGGCTTCCAATTAGAAGAACTATTGCCCAAAGAAGAACGGTTTCACTTTTTGATCTTGGATTCATGTATCAGTAGCTCTCTTCCCATTTCCTCTCCTGCTTAAGTTTAATTGATCCCGCTAAGTAATAACATAATAAAAAAACTCAAGAGCAGCGAGTTTTACCTTTTTCTTTTAAATAATTGTGGCAGTCAAAGATTATTTCAACATTCTTTTCCCACTCAAAATATGTATTTGGATAATTCTTTCATTGGAAAGATGGGATTTGCATCTTGATGTTGTTCAAGCTATCATCCGTTCGGTTAAATGCTTTTCTAGAATTTTTTTGATTCCTCCAAATATCATCCTCTGAAATGTCATCTACCAAATTAAGAGTATTGTATACAGAGTCATCTCTTCCTCTTCGGGGAGGATTTCTATTTCGATTGTGTTGTTGTCGATATTGTTGTTGACCATTTTTAATGTTATGCAACTGATCATTGAGATGGTCAAACTAGTCTTTCATTAATTTTCTCACTTCAACCATCAAGATATTAAATTAAAGCCTGTCATTGCATTGCGGTGCGACACCATTGTTAGAGTTCGACATTTGTATAAAAAGTTGAACCTCCAAGAAACTGTTAGAGGAGAAAAAAAGTATTAAGATGGCCAAGCGGCTTTGATACCAAATAATATGATTTTAACTCATAAAGATAGTGAATAGGGAATATTAAAAAAGTATAGATAGAAAATAGAACCTTGACCCAAAGTCGACGGATGTTTGAATCTTAGCTTAGAAAGAGCTTAAGAACCAAAACAATAACGCCACTAAGAACCTTTGATCAGAAAGACACCACAAACGAAGGGATTTCATTTGATAAGTCAGAAATGACGTTGCTGGACTTCCAATAAAAGACCGAACGACACATTTAAAAGGAGAAGTTCTCTCACAATATGATTCTCAAAACTCAAGTCGATTTCAAATGGTAAATCTAGTACATATTATTGGACTTCTTCCTCACCTAATTTCTCTTCTCCCAACCTTACCCGCTTTCTCAACGACTTTCTCACCAATTTTCTTACCTATTTTCTCACATGTTTCCCTTAGGCCATGCAACATAGATTATCAACAATTCAGTTTAATACATAAGGTAAGTACATAACAGTCTAATTCATAATAATGACATCTTGTCCCATGTGCACTTGAATGCATGTCATGAATTTAAATTTAATGTTTTTTAGAACAATAACGCCGTCACAATTGAGAATTTCTTGGATATATATGCTTAGTTTTTCACCAAACTTTTTGCTCAATCTCATGTCATATTTCATTACATGCATGAACCAGTTACATTTAGTTCTTTCCCTTTTCTCTTCATGAAGTCCTCCTCACTTGAGCCCTTGAATCCCAAACAATGAAAACCTGAACCTCATAACCCTGGAATCCTGAACAGATAACTCTAAACCCTGTAACACTAAACCTTGATCCTTGAAACTCTAGAACCCTAAACCTTGGAATCCTGACCCCTTAACCCTTGAAAGTAGTACCCTTGAATCTTGAGCTCTGGACAATAACTCTAGACCCTCAACCTAAACTTTACACCCTAGAACAATCTGAACCCTGAATTCTAAACTTTGAACCCCGAAACCCTTGAACCTAAGAAATATGAACCCAGAACCATGGAATCCTGAACCCTGAAACCTTAGACCCCGAACCTTGGACACTGGAACAATAGAACCTTGGACCTTGGACCCTAGAACCCTGAACCCTGGACCCTAGAACCCTGGAACCCTAGAACCCTTTAACCTTGAAACTCGAAACACTAAACTCTAGAATGTAGGAATATTTAACCCTAGAACCCTAAACCTTGTAACCCTTAACCTTGAAACCTAAAGTTTGGGATACAAAACCCTAATCTTAGACCATGTAACCCTTGAACAAAAAATCCTTAAACTTGAACCCAAGAAACTTGGAACCTTAAACCCACCCTAAACTCTAGAATCCTTTAACCCATAATCTTAGACCCTTGAACCCTAACTCCTAAACAATGAACCCTAGAATTCTTAACCTTAGAATCCTGAAAACTATGCCCTTAAAGATTGAACCCTTGACCTTATAATTCTGGAACCTTGATCCCTTAAACCCTAGAACTCTGAACACAAAACACTTTAACCCTAAACCTAAGAACTTTTAACCTTAAACCTCAAAACCCTAGAACCCTTAACCCTTAACCTGGAACCCTAGAATCCCAAACCATGGAACGCGGAACCATGAACCCTTAACCCTGAACCTTAAACTTTGGACACTAGAACCCCTTCAACTGTTAACCTTGAACCTTTAACTTTTAACCCTGAAACCATTGAACCCTAGAATCCTTAAACCTTGAACCATGGAACCCTTGACCTTTAACCCTAGATCTTGGAACCGTGAAAGCCAAAACCCTAGATTTGTGGAACCCCCAACCCTAGAATGTCATAACCATGGAACTCTAAACCCTAGGAACACTTAACATATATAAGGTAATTACATAATAGTCTAATTAATAATAATGCCATTTTGTCACATGTGTACTTAAATGAATGTAATGCATTTAAATTTTATGTTGTCTAGAACAATTACACCGTCAGAATTGAGAAGTTCTTGGATATATATGCTTAGTTTTTTAGCAAACCTTTTTACTCAATCTCGTGTCATATTTCCTTCAATGCTTGCGCCGGTTGGATTATTTTTTCCTCTTTTCTCTTCGTGATGTCCTCATCCCCCTAAACCCAAGAACACTGAACCTTGGATACCTAAACCTTGACACTGAACCATGGACCTTAGAAACCTAGAACCTTTCAATCTTGAACCCTTGAATCTTGAACCATGAACTTTGAACTTTTGACCTTACAACTCCTTTTACCCTAAACCCTGAAACTTTAACCCTTGCACCATGAACCTTGGAAACTTGGAACCTTAAACCTTGAACCCAAGAATAGTTGACACTGAATCCTAGACCTTGAAACCATGGAACCTTGATCACTAAAACCCTGAGCACTAAACAATTAATCTTGAACACTTGAACCTTGAACCCTAGACCATGAAGTCTTGAAGGTTAAACTCTGGGACCCTGAACCCTATAACCTTGAACCTTGAACTCGAAACCCCTTGAGTCCTAGACCCCGAACTCCAAAACTTTGAACACTAAACCCTGAAACCCTAAACCTTGGAGCGTGAATCATAAACCCTAAACCTTGAACCCTAGAACCTGGTAACTGTGAACCTTGACTTCAAACCCTGGAATATTGAGCCCCGAATACCGAACCCTAAACTCTAGAACCCTATAATTCTAGAACCTTAGAACATTAACACCTGGATTCCTAAACCCTAAACATTAACCATGAATGCTGAACCCTGGAACAATAATACCCTTAAACCATAAACCTTGAACCCTACACCCTGAAGCCTTAAACTATGGAACCCTAACCTTGAAAACTCAACCCTTAAAGCCGACAACCTAAGAACCCTGAACCTTGAACCTTTGAACCATTAACGTTAAAACCCTTAACCCTCAAACCCTGAACCCTTAATCATGGAACCCTAAACCTGTAACCTTAAATCCTAGAACCCTAGAAATCTTGAACCCAGAACCTTAAACCCTTAAACCCTAAACCTTGACCATGTAACACAGGAATCATAAAACCCTAGAAATCTTAAACGATCCCTGAAACTTGTGTTGGCTTTAAAAGTTTTTAAAGAAATCAATTATTTTTAATGATAACTATGCTAATTATGTATGAAAGATAAAATAAAATACGTCTCAATGCTTAAAGTAGACTCAAGGGTACAATTAAAGTCTAGCAAGTGCTGCAGAATTTGGTAAGTTTATTTTTAAGGCTTATGTCGATCGAACTGCTCAATATGTGGACCGCACGGATAACAGAAGAGTTAGAAGTGTCGAAGAAGCAACTTATGTCGACAGGTAAGAAGTTCTGTCGACCGCTCAAAGTCCAGAGAAGAATCATATGTCGACCGCCTATCAAGTATGTCGACCGGTTGAAGACAATTAAAGTTCAAGACATTGGATCGTATGTCGACCGGACAAAACTTATGTCGACCGCTTGTAATCCAGAGACAAATTGTCTGTCGACCGTTAGGAACATCTGTCGACCGTTCAAGTTTCCAGTGGAAGAAGAAATTAGAAGTTATGTCGACAGTTAAAGAACTTATGTCGACCGGCTAAATTCCAGAGAGTTTTCCATGTCAACCGCCAAGAGTACATGTCGACCTAAGAACTTCGAGATACTGAAGTTATGTTGACAGCTCCAAAGTTCTGTCGACCGGTCAAGACCAACGACAGGAAAATTCTTCAACGGCTACTTCCTTATGAGTCTCAACGGCTATCTCTATGTCGACAGCCCCCGATGATATGTCAACAGCTCCGAAGTCTGACAGACGGAAAATCTATAAATTGCAGACGAGAAGCCAAAAGAAAAAGCCGATTTTCGAGAGAGAAAAGCTCGTCCAATCTTTGCCAGAATTTCTAGTTAGCTTTTCTCTTACTCTCTCTTCATTGTAAATCATATAAGATCATTCTCATTGTTATCGAGAGAGTAGTTTCAAATCATTCTCGAAAAACTTCAAGTTATTATTTGTGAGAAATTGTAAAGGGGTGACGCCTCTCAGAAAGAAGAGTCATTTGTAAGGTTTGATTGACACCCGGAAGTCAATCATAGTAAAGTTCGAGGTAGAGCAAAAAGATCTTCAAGGAGCAACCTTGAAGCTCGGACATAGGCAAGGTTAGCCGAACCGCGTTAACAATCTCAGTGTTATCTCTCATTCCCTTAAACTATTTAATTATTGTTTGTGCCTAGTTA
>QAOC01018502.1:204932-271417 GCA_003255005.1 Begonia fuchsioides
TCCTCCCCCCCCCCCCCCCCCCCCCCCACTTAGGTTAAACACGATCCTACAACTTGAACCCAGAAAAGTTGAAACTTGAATCCTAAACCTTATCTCAGAACTTTAGAACCCTTGAACCACGAACTATGAACCCTAAATACTGAACCTTGCCCCCCAGCCTGGGCTCTTGGCTTCACTCTATTGTTTCTATTTTTGCTTTAATATATTTACCTTAAACAAAAAATAAATAAAAAATATTGAACCTTGCAAGTTACAATCTTGGAATCCTTAACCTTGCCAATTATAATCTTGGAATCCTGAACCCTATATCCTAAAACCTTTAACCTAGAACCCTTAACCTTTGATCATGGAACCTTGAACCTTTAACCCTCGAACTCTGAATCCTAACTCTTGGAACCTTGAACCCTAGAACCTTGATCCTTCAAACCTAGAACACTAATTCTTTGATCTTAGAACCCCTTGAATCTAAACCCTAAACCCAAAACCCTGAACCCTGAACCCTAAAACCCAAGACCCTGAAACCTAGAACGCTAAACCCTTGACCCCCAAACCTTGGAATCCTTAACCTTGGAAGTTAAACTCTGAAACATTATTTCGAGAATCCTAATTCTTGGAAGCCTAAACCCTAACCTTAAAGCATTGGAACATTCAACAGTGAACCCAGGAACCCTTGACCCTGAACCCTAAACCTTGAAATCCTAGAACCCTAGAACCTTACACCCTAGAACCTTGTTCCCTAAACCCTGAAATTTGAACCTTGGAACCTTTGGACCTTAATCTTAGAACCCTGAATCCTGAACCCTAGAAAATTGAACCATGGAATCCTAAACCTTGAACCCTAGACCCTTGAACCCTAAATCATGAACCTTGGACCATGAAACTTGGAACCCTAAAACCCTGAACCCTGGACCCCGAAACCCAAGAACCCTTAACCCTAGAACTATTAACAATGAACCTTAGAACCATTAACTAGAATTCTAAACCTTGGAAGCCTAAACCCTAGACCTTGGAGCGTTGTAACCTTGAACTGTGAATTCTAAAAATCTTAACCCTTAACCCTAAACTCTGAACCCTAGAACCATAAACCATGGACTGTAGAACTCCTCAAACTCAAAATCCTAAACCCTAAAACACTGAACCCTGAGCCCTGAACACTGGAACCATTGAACCTTAACGCTAAACCCTGAAATTGTGAACCTTAAATTGTAAAATCCTGGACCATAAACTCTAGATCCTACAACCCTTGAATCATGAACACTGAACCCTTGAACCCTGAACCCTGAAATTTGGACCTTAGAACCTTTTAAACCCATAAACTTGAACCCTAGCACCCTGAACCTTGAAATCTTGAATCCTTCAACACTGAATCCTCAACTTTGAACAATATCAAAACTTTAAGCTAAAACTTTGAACCCAGGCACCCTCAACCTTGGAACCGTGGAACTTTAAACCCTTAAAACCCTTGAAACCCTTGACCCTGAAACCTGGAACCGTGGAACTCTGAACCCTAAACTCTAGAACCCTAAGCCTTGGAAGCCTACACGTTTAACCTTGGAGCCCTGGAACCTTGAACCTTGAACCCTTGAACCATGAACCTCGAAATTTTAACCTTGAATCCTGAAACCCAAGAACCCTAGAACCTTAATCTTTTGACCATAGTTCTCCTTTAATCCTAAACCCTAGAACCCTAAACTCTAAACCAGAGAACCTTAGAACCCTTGAACCTTAACCTTTAACCCTGAAACTCTAAAACTGTGAACGGTGAAAACCTAACGCTTGAATTCTAGACCCTTTAACCCTAAACTCCGAACCCTAAACAATGACACCCTTGTCTTGAAACCCTAGAACCTTAAACCATGAACCCCATAATCATATCTAAAACCTAAAACTCAAGAACCTAGGAACCATGAACCCATAACCCTACAACCCTAAACCTTGGAAGCCTAAAACATAAACCTTGGAGCCTTGAAACCATTAATTGTGAACCCCTAAACCATTAACCTTGAACCATGATCCTGGAAACCCTAGTACCCTAGAACTTTGAACCTAGACCCTTGAATCCCTTGAACCATAAACCCTAAACCCTAAACTCTAAACCTAGAACCCTAAACCCTAAACCCTAGCACCCTTGAACCTTGGAATCATGAACCCTAGAACACTAAACCCTAGAATCCTAAACCTTGAACACGGGACCCTGGAAGCATAGAACCGTTGAATCTTTAATCCTAAACCCTTAACTTTGGAAATTCAAAACCCTTTACCATAAATTTCAAACCCTACATCCTGGCAACCTGAACCTTGGAACCCTGAACCCTTAACACTAAACCTTGGAACCGAGGACCTTAAATCCTTGAATGCTAGGATTTTTAAACCATGGATCCAAAAACCTGGAACCCTTAACCATAGAACTTTAAACAATAAACCTCGAAACCCTAAAACCTTAAACCCTTAAATCTAGAACCCTAAACCTTGGACCTTAAACCACTCAAACCCTAAATTCTAAACCATAGATGACATGATATGGATGGCCCTAAAATTATCTTGCCATAAATGTTTATCTAATATGTTTGCTAATTTTGTAGCTCCTTATTTCATTGAAGAATTGAACCTTGGTCGGCTCCAAGCCTTCACCAAATTGGAGTCAAACCTTGGCCTAAGAGCCATTTGAAGGAAGTGAGAAACTAGAGGACAACCAAGGTGGATATGGAGCAGCCCAATCCTTCCCTTTTGAATTCAACCCATGACCCAAGTGGCCCTTGAAGGAGGGAGAATGTTCCCTTGGAAAAATGAAATGTAACACTTAGATTTAATATTTTTTTCATGGCCATTTGAGGCCATTTTAAGGCGCCAACTTGGATGCCTGGGACCACATGCTAGTGGTCCAAGCAACAAAACATGGGGTCCACATTTGGATCCATCATAATTAGACCTATGATGCTTTCTCAGCCATTTTTATAGTAGTCCTTAACTCAACTTAAAACGACGTCTTAACAAGAAATGTAGCCCACTTCGCAAGCTTTCCACTGAGTGGTAGAACATTAAAATTGGACACCGTTTTCTTAGTCAATCAAAGCAATCACAGAGACTCTAGTGCAAGAAAGCTACCTGGGAAACAACTTAATGGGTTTCATGGGTAAACTGTTGGGTTACATGGGTTTTTGTGGGTCTCATGAGATTTGTTTTAGCTTGTTTCTCTCTCTATCACTTTGGAGGAGGATAATCTATACGGTGAACGTTGGAGACAAGCTTTGGGGACCATTGTACTTTGTCCGTCCAAATCGGGTAGGTTTTAGGTGGTGGTTCTTCCCCTTGCCTTTTGTGTTTTGTGACAAATCGGGTAGGTTGTGTTTTGACCATCCGATTGGCACCTCTCTCTCTTAAATTTTTGAAGGAGTTCCAAGTCCTACTTGGAGGCATTTTGAGGAGTTTTTGGGTGAATGAAAATCGTGCTTCTTGTATAATTCCTTGGCTGTGTTTTCTGGCACCCAAGACTCAACTCTCTGGTGAGTAAGATCCGGCGACTTTTGAGAGTTCTCTCCTTGGTGTTGGCTTCCCTTCCAAGCTAGGGTTAGCTAAGGCATCCTGCATATCTCAAGCCATGCCCCGTGGTCTCTAGGGTGAGTGTGCAATCCATAAGCTCTTCTTCCATCCAGATTCTTTCCCCAAGTTTCCGATCATCCCCCCTTTCCACTTTTTCGGCAAGCTTTTTGAGCAGTCCCTACTGCCCTCTGCATAACATCCGATTCCCTTGAGCTTTAACCTTAATTTTTAGAGAGTAAACTATTCTTTCATCCCTCGACAAACCCTTAAAATTTCAGCTCCAAAATACATATGGAACCTGAGAAACACCCCTTTTAATTTCACCCATTTTCTTGAACTTTTGGGTTTACTCCTCTTTAACCGAGAGTAGGTGATCTTTTCTTCCTCCACCTACTTGAACTCTGTCAATAGAACATCAAATCTTCAACTTTGGAACCCTTATACATCAAACCTTAGCCCCAAAACCATGAACCCTGAATCCTAGAACAATAACCTTAGAATCTTGAACCCTTAACCCTAGACCTTGAAACAAAGACCCTTGAATCATGAACTGACTTGCCACAAGAAAAATCGATGGGAGACGAGCCTCAAAGAGTCATGACACGAGCGCAAAGGAATTTTCTAACAAGTGTGCTCTTTTGTAGGGGATGTCTTGCAAGGATTCCGCATAATGGACCAAACATTGAAAGATAAGGAGAAGACCAAGCATCTCCTCATTTGGAGAGCTATCTTGGGAGTCCATGGAGGTTTGATGGAATAAGGATTCGAAGCCACCCTTCTAGTGGTCGAAGCAACAAAGCATTGATACAACAATTTGATCCGGCACAATTGGACCTCCTAAGCTTGCTCCTCCAACTTGACAAAAGAACCATCCTCTAATGAAGATAACGTCTTCATAAGAACTGTTGCAAATCTCTCAAGGTTTCCTTAGAGTTGTATAACGTTCAAATTGGACACTGTTTGCTCAATCAAACAATGCAATCACAGAGAGCCCATATCCAACAGGAACATTACCCGGGAAGAACACTTTTCCCTTTTTGAAGTCCATAAGCCTCAAGACATTGGTACAAGCCCAATTCCAAGGGATAAGGATGCCTTACTCTCAGCCTTTTGAATGTGTTTGTTTTTTTGTTTCAGCTTTACCAACTTACTTTTAGGGTTAGAGTTTGCAAAATGGGTTTCCCATGGGTTTCCATGGGAAAGCCATGTGTTTCATGGGTTTTGTTAGTTTCTGGGTTTTATGGTTTTAGTTTTTGTGTTGTTGATCTCTCTCTCTTTGATAGCTGATAGCTCCAAGAGAGATATTGGAGAAAATCTTGGAGGGGACCACGAACATGTTCCCCCCTCCGTCCTTTGTGTTTGTGCCAAATCAGGTAAGGCTGTGTTGTTGCCCTCTGATTGGACTCCTCATTCTCAGCTGCTAGGGTCGGTTTAAGTCCTCTTTGTGAGGCATTTTAAATCAGATTGGATTATTGAAAAATCGTGCTTCAAGCATTCTCTTTTGTTGTGTTTTTTGGCACCCAAGACTTGGGCTCCGCTGAGTAACATCTGGCAACCCCGAGAGTTATCGTTTGGTGTTGGCTTCCCTTCCAAGCTAGGGGAGCTAAATTTTGCTGCATTTCTTTAGCCACACTCGTGGTCTTTAGGGTTAAAGTGCAATCCTTCATCTCTTCCTCCATCCCGGTTACTTTTCTCAAGTTCTTTCGACCAACTCTCTTTATCACTATTTCTGGCGAGCTTTTGAGCATCCTTCCTTCCTCATGCCATAACTTCTGTTTTCGTCAAGCTATACCCCTCATTTTTGGAGGGTAAGCTCTCCATTCATACCCTGAGACTCTAAAAATTTTAGCCCCAAAATCGATACTAAACCACAGATATGGGCGTCCCAACTCCACCCATTTGCGGATTCTCAATTTTCTCCTTCCATACCCGTGAGTAGTGATCCTTTTTCTTCCTCCCCTTTCTTGAAACCTATCATGAACCTCGAACCCTGAACCCTTAACTTGGACCTTAGAACCCTTTGAATGCTAAACCTTGAACAAAGAACTTTGGCACCATAAACATTAGAACCTTGAACCCTTATTCCTAAAACCCTAGACCTTGAAACCGAGAACCCTAGAACTATAAACCCTGGACCATGGACCCTAGAATCCTAAAACCATGGAAATCTAAACTGTGAACCTTGGAACGCTTAATTTTATAACCTTGAACCCTGATCCTTAGAACCCTAAACCCTAAACTGTGGACCCGAGAAATAAACCCAGGAACCCTTAACCTTGAATTTTGGAATCCTGCAACCCTAGAAACGTAAACCCTTATATGTGAACCTCAAAAACATGAACTCCCTGAACCCTAAACCCTGAACCCTGCACTTGTGAACCTTGGAACCCTTGAACTTTAACCCTAGAACCCTAGAACACTGAACTCTGGATTCCTAAAACCCTGGAACCCTTAACCCTGAACTTTGGAATCCTAGAACCCTAAAAACGTAAACCCTAAACTGTGAACCCGAGAAATCTAAACCTCCTGAACCCTAAACCCTGAACCCTACAACTGTGAACCCTAGAACCTTGGAACCCTTGAACCTTAACCCCGAAACCCTAGAACATTGAACTCGGGAATCCTAAAACCTAAACCCTAGAACCCTAAACACTGGAACCCTAGAACCTGGAACTTAGAACCCTAGAAGCCAAAACCTGGGACATTGAAGCCCAGTAACCCTTAACACTAGAACTCTAAACCCTAAAATTGGAAACTTGAACCCTAGAACCATGTACCCTCAACCCTAGAATCCTAAACCTTGGAATCCCAAACCCTAAACCTTAGAGCCCTAGAACCTTGAACTATGCACCTCGAACCATTACCTCTTGAACCCTAAAACCTGAACCCAAGAACCCTGAACCCTAAACCCCAGAAACTTTGAAACTTAACCCTAAACCCTAGAATCCTTGGAAGTTAACCCTAAACCATGGAATCCCGAACCCTTACCCTAAACCATAAAAAATAAACCCTGGAATCCTTTACTCTTGACCCAGAAACCCTAGAACCCTTGATTCCTAATCCCTAAACTGTTAACTTTGGACCTTCGAAACCCTTTAACTCTAATCTCTGAACCCTGAATCTTGGCACCCTAAACCTTGAAACCTTAAACATTAAACCCTAAATCTTGGAACCCTGGACCCTGAAACTTGGAACCCTAGAATCTTGAACCATTGATACCGAAACTCTGGAACCCTTAACCCTTGAACTTTAAAACTTGAACCTTAAAACGCTGAACCCTAGAACCCCATACCCGGAACCCTAAACCTTGGACCCTCAAACCCTTGAACCGTAGATCCTTGAACCCTGAACTCTAGAATAGTAGAATGTTAAAACCTAAACTTGAACCCTGGGACCGGGAACCCTATAACCCTTGAATCATGAAACTTGAACCCTTGAACCCTGAACCGTAAAATTTGGACCTTATCACCCCTTAAACCCTTAAACTTGAACCATGAACCTTGGAGCTGTACCTCAAAACTCTAAACCCTCAACCTTGGAACCCTGGACCCTAGAACCTGAACCCTAGAATCATGAACCTTGAACTTCGAAACCCTAGAACCCTTAACATTGGAACTCTAAACTATGAACCTTGGAACCTTGAACTCTAGAACCGTGAACATTAATCCCTAGAACCCTGAACCATGAAGCATAAACCCTGAACCTTTGAGCCCTAGAACCTTGAACTGTGCACCCAAAAACCCTTAACCCTAAACCCTAAACCCTAAACCTTGAACCCTAAAATCCTAGAACCAAGAACCTTAAGCCTTAAACCTTAAACCTTGAACCTTATAACTCTGAACCCTTAACCATAAACCCTGAAACATATAAGCCTTAACCCTCAACCCTGGAACCCTTAAACCTTAACCCTCAAACCATGAACCCTAGGACACTGAACTCAGGAATGATAAGCCTTGACTCATGGACCTTTAAACCCCAAACCTTCAACTATTAACTTTTGAATCCTGAACCTTAAACCCTAAACCCTTGAACCTGGATCTTGAAAGTTGGACTACTAGAACCCTGAACCTTGGACCTTAAAACCTAGGAACCTTTAAACCTTGATCCTTGAAACATGAAGCTGAAAACCTTGAACCCTATAATCATAAACCCTGAACCGCAAAAGCTTAAACCATAAACCTTGGATCCTTGGAACGTTGAACTGTAAACACTGGAACACTTAACCTTGCACCCTAAAACTCTAAACATACCCTAGAACTCCTTGAACCCTTAAACCTGAATCTTGAACATTGAACTGCAGAACCCTAGGAAATTAACCCAAAACCCCGTAACCCTTAAACCATAAACCCTAGAACACCAAACCCTGGAATCATGAACCCCCGAACCTTAGACCCAAAAACTCTAGAGCCCTAGAACGCTTTAATAATGTACCCTGAACCCTTCAACTCTGAATCCTTGAACTGTGAACCTTGATTTTTGGCCCTTAGAACTCCTTGAACCTTAAACCCTGAACCCTTAACCCTGGCACCATGAACCTTGAGACAATAAACCCTGAACTCTGGGACCAAATAACCTGAAACCTGGAACCCTAGAATCCTAAACCTTGGATGCTATAACCTTAGAATCCTTAACTATTAAACTTTGAAACTTAAACCTTAAAACCAGAACCCTGGAACCCTTTAACCTTTACCCTTATCCTCGAACCCTAAACCCTTGACCTTGGAATCCTGATTCCTGAACTCTGGAATCCTGACATGCCACGGATTGTCATACCGAATGGAGCAATCACTCGAGCCCGAGTTCGGGAATTTTCTAACATATTTGTTAATTTTGCATGAAAATTAATTGATGAACTATACATTTCTAAGCCAAGTTTAGAGGATCAAACAAGGCCAAAAAACATGATTAATTGGCATGGAGAAAAGATGGACTTACAACCAAGAACCGAGCCTCCCGGAATCAAGCCCGCACATGAACCCGGTTGAAGTTCACGTTGCATGGTGAGTTAAAGTCCCTTCTTGGGCATTTTCCAATTTTAGCGGGCAGCTGGAAGTTCTCCGGCCACAGTGGGTTCCCTTCAAGATTTCTCCCTCCAAGGTGGAGATCTCTTCTTGCTTCAAAGTCTCCAGCCTTCTTCAAGGATGTAGGGTGAGCTTGAAGTCCATAAAGTCGTTCTTCCATCGTTGATTTCGTTTGCAATTTCATCTCCTCCGCTGTCCAGCATTTCCGGCCACCTCCCGACCACCATTACTGTTGCATTACATTCCGACCAATCCATCCAGGTGATTTCCTTCATTTTTGGAGGGCTATCACCTATCTTCTTTTCAGAGCTTTAATCAAAATTTCAGCCCTAAAATCGATCGCATAGTTGAGTTATCACTGTCCAAATTCCAGCCCCGATTCTGGAATTATCGGATTATCGTTTTTCCATTTAACCTAACCCGATTCTCCCACTTCCTAAATCAAAACCCCCTCTATTCCGTGTCATTTGGTATCAGAGCCATAAATCCCTCCCCACCTTCCTTTTTACCTCAATTTTTGTGTGATTTTAAGTTTGAAGGATGGCCTTGAGTAGTGGTTTCAGCCATCATCAAAACTTGGAAACCGGAGATGAAGAAATTCCCTTGTTAATGGTTATCCGAAGAGTGCTTACTACTCAAATTCAACAGGAGGAAATCCAACGAGAAAATATCTTTCATAGTAGGTGTTTGATCCAAGAAAAGATATGTTCACTTATTATTGATGGTGGTAGTTACACTAACGTAGCATCTCGGGATTTAGTTGATAAACTTAAGTTGAAAACTAGTTTGCATCTGAGGCCTTATAAATTACGTTGGATCAATGATGAGGAAGACCTCAAGGTTACCGAGCAAGTATGCATTGATTTCTATATTGGAAGTTACAAAGATAAGGTGATGTGTGATGTGGTTCCCTTGAGTGCAAGACACTTATTACTCGGGAGACCATGGCAATTCGATCGGAGAGTTATGCATGATGGTTTTTCAAATCAATATTTCTTCAAATTCAACGGACAATCATTCAAATTAGTTCCTCTCGAACCGGCTCAAGTGGCCAAGGATGAACTTATTAAGAAGGAGAGCTTGGCCAAAACCAATTTGTTTATGCCTCAAAAGAAAGAAGAAGAAGTTAAACCGGTTGTTGAAAAGAAGCCGAACAAGTGGAAGACATTGTCGGTATTGAGGATAATCACTCCTCCAAGGAATATGAAAACTCTTGTGCTATCTTGGAGCCCCATCACGAGCCTAACCAAGAAGAAAAGATCGTGGATCTTCCATTGGCAGCAAGATTGAGGATAATCACTTCCCCTTGGATTTGAGGTCAAATCCTCAAGACTCAGGGGAGGATGACATGCCACGGATTGTCATACCGAATGGAGCAATCACCCAAGCCCGAGCTCGGAAATTTACTAACATATTTGTTAATTTTGTATGAAAATTAATTGATGAACTATACATTTATAAGCCAAGTTTAGAGGATCAAACAAGGCCAAAACACGTGATTAATTGGCATGGAGAAAAGGTGGACTTACAACCAAGAGCCGAGCCTCCCGGAATCAAGCCCGCACATGAACCCGGTTGAAGTTCACGTTCCATGGTGAGTTAAAGTCACATGAAAACGTGACCAAATGTCCCACAACTCAACTCATCAACACTTCAATGGAGTGAAGGAATTTTATTGCATTTTTTAGTATAATTTTACGTTAATTTTTACGTTACATTTTAGGAGAACCCGAGAGGGTTTCTCGACTAGATACATTTTAGTTATTTTGCATGCTTTTGCATGGGGTTTTGCATGAGGGATTCTTGGCTGAAAGAAGGGTATTTTGGGACAAGAAAGAAGGGCAAATTGGCTGAAGGGGTACAAGATCACGTGGCCATCACATTCTTGCATTCTCATTGGTCCAATTTTCCCTCTATTCATTTTCAGCATGCATGTTGCATGACTTTGGCTCATAATTTTCCCTCCTTTTTTTTTCCTCTCTTTCAGCTGATAAAACCTCCCCCAATGGTTGCTTTTAATTTGGAATTTGGAATTTGAATTAAAGAAGCTTTTTAGCTCTCCCTTCTTTGGCATTTTCCAATTTCAGCGGGTAGCCGGAAGTTCTCCGGCCACCGTGGGTTCCCTTCAAGATTTCTCCCTCCGAGCTGGAGATCTCTTCTTGCTTCAAAGTCTCCAGCCTTCTTCAAGGACGTAGGGTGAGCTTGAAGTCCATAAGCTCCTTCTTCCATCGTTGATTTTGTTTGCAATTTCATCTCCTCCGCTGTCCAGAATTTCCGGCCACCTCCCGACCACCGCTACTGTTCCATTAAATTCCGACCGATCCATCTTGGTGATTTCCTTCATTTTTTGAGGGCTATCACCTATCTTCTTCCTAGAGCTCCAATCAAAATTTCAGCCCTAAACTAGATCGCATCGTCGAGTTATCATCGTCCAAATTCCAGCCCCGATTCTGGAGTTATTGGATTACCGTTTTTCCATTTAACCTAACCCGATTTTCCCACTTCCTAAATCTTAACCCCCTCCATTCCGTGTCAACTCCTAAAGCCTCAAACCCTGAATCTTAAACCTTGAACTTTAGACCTTAGAACCCTTTTGAACTCTAAACCGTGGCACCCTAAACAACGAAACCTTGAACCCTAGAACCCTAGGCCCTGAAACTTGGAACCTTAGAACCTTGAACCCTTGACCCAAGATCCCTACAGCCTGAACTTTGAAACTCTTAACCTTGAACCCAAAACCCTAAAACCCTGAAACCTGGACCCTACAATCGTAAACCTTGGAAGCCTAAACCCGGAACCTTAGAGCCTTAAAACTTTAAATTGTAAACCCTGGAACCCTTACCCTAAACCCTGAAACCATTTACCATAAACTCTGGAACCCTAAAACAATTAAACTCTCAACCCTAAACCTTGGAACCATGAACCTTGGAACCCTGAACTTTGAACACTAGAATCCTTGAACCCTGAACATTGAACACTGTAACCCTTAACCTTAAAACCTGAACCCTAGAAGTGAATCCTAAACCCTGAACCATAAACCTTGGAATACTGAACGTTGAACCCTGGATCCTAAAACCCTGGAACCCTTAACACTCATACTATGAACCCTGAACCTAAAAACCTTGAACCCTTACACCTTGAAAGCCCAAACCCTAAACTCTGGAGCTCAGAAACCTAGAACCGTGAACCATGAATCCTCAACACTGAATCGTGAACTCTAGAACCCTTAACCGTGAACACTGAAACCTTAAACATTGAACTTTGGAAACCTTAGCCTTAGACCCTTGAATTCTAAAACCCTTAAACCTAAAACCCTAAACTTTAAACCTTGGAACCTTGAACTCTAAATCCTAGAACCTTTGAACCCTGAAACAACAAATTTAAAATATTGAACCCTGAAACCTTGGAACCCTGAAACCCTAAACCCTAAACCCTAAACCCTAAACCCTAGAACTGTGAACGTTGAAACTTGGAACCCTATAACCAAGAACCCAGGACCCCGAAACCATGAAAACCTTCAACGTAGAATTCTAAACCAAGAGCCTTGGAATCCTAAACCCTAAAACACTGAACGCTAAAACCCAAAACCTTTGAAACCTAAACCCCTGAATCTTGGAGCCCTTGAACCTTGAAATATGAACCCTAGAACTCTTAACCCTTAACCCTGAACCCTAAAGTCTAGAACCCTAAACCTTGGAACCCTAAACCCTAGAATACCAAACCTTTGAATCCTGGCCCCTGATCCTTGGATATAGGAACCCTAGAACCCTTAAATTATTAACCGTGAACCCACCTTGTACATTAAACCCTAAACTTTAGACATTCAATCTCTTTGAACCCTAAACCCCGAACCTTGGAATCCTCAACCCTAAACTCTGAATCATGGAACCATGGATCTTGAAACTTAGAACCCTAGAATTCTAAAAAATAGATCTTGGAACATTTGAACCCTTAACCTAAGAGCTCTGAACCCTGAAACTTGGAACCTTGAACCCTAAACCATAGAATCCTTGACCTAAAACCATAGGACCTAAACTTTGGACCCTAGAACCTCTTGAATCTTAAATCCTAAACCTTTAAACCTAGAACCTTTCAACTTTAACTTTAAACTCTAAAACCCTGAACTCCAAACCCTAGAACTCTGAATCCTTTAATCATAAACTCTGAACCTTGGATGTTGGAATCCTAGAACCTTTGAACCCTAAACACTGAAACCCTAAAATTTTGACCTTAGAAATCCTTGAACCCTAAACCCTTGAAACTTGGATGTTGAAACTTGGAATATTAGAATGCTGAACCTTGGACCCTAGAACCCCATAACCCTTAACCTTTGAACTTTAAATCTTGAACCTTGGAACCTTGAACCTTATAATCCTGAACCCTAGAACCCTAAATTGTTGAAGCCTAAATCCTTAACCTTGCAACCTTAGAACCTTGAACTGTAAACCCTAGAATTTTTTACCCTTAACACTAAACCTTAAACCCTAGAACCCTAAACCCTGAACCCTAGAACCCTAAACCTTGAAACCTGAGCTCTGGAAGATTTATCCATGGACCTAAGAACCTAGAACCCTTAACCCTAATCCTTTGAACGCTAACCATTGGAACCCTTAACTCTTAACCCTACAACCTTGAACACTGTAACCATGAACTCTAAACACTTGAACCGTGAACCTTAAACGCTAAACCGTAGATGCTTGTATCCTTGGAACCTTGAACCCTGAATCATATACCATGAAACCATGAGAATTTAAACCCCAAACCTTGGAACTATGAACCATGAAAATGGACCCTGAAACATAAGAACATTGACCCAAAACTATGAACATGAACTCTTAAACCATTAGAACCCTGAACACTTAACCTTAGAACACTGAACATCAAATTCTAAACCCTGAACCCTAGAACAATGTATCTTGAACCCCGAACCCTGGACCTTGAAACCCTAGAACCCTAGAACCCTTGAACCTTGAACCTTGCTACCCTAAAATCTGAACTGTGAACACTAGATCCCTAATCCTTGGAATACTGAACATGAACCCTAGATCCCTTGAACCCAAACCTTGACCCCTAAACCCTCAACCTAGGACCTTAAAACCATAGAACCATGAACCTTAAACCATAGAACCATGAAACTAGAAACCTAGAACCTAAGAACCATAAACCGCTGACTGAACCTTCAACACTAAACACTAAACCCTAGAACACAGAACCATTAACCATGTAACCCTGACCCCGTAACCTTGAACCTTTGAATCCTACACCCAAGACGTAGAACCCAGGAACACTAAAACCCTAAAACTCTTGAAAGGTTGAACGATGAACCCTGGAACCGTAGAACACTGGATGTGCTATGAGAATTGTGGTTGGGTTGGTTAAGGAGAAATGGAGAGAGAAAAGAGGGGGAAAATGGGAAAAATTGGCTCGGGTGAGGAAAAACTGGATCAAATGGTTCTGGCCAGATCTCTAGCGGAGTATACGTTTAGAAGCTAAAATTTGGAGGGCAAGGAGATAGGAGTGAGAGGGTTTATGGGTCAAAATATCACGGTAAATGGATTAGGGAATCAGAAGATATACAGAAAATGGCTAGAGTGCTAAAAAATGAGCTATCGCGAAAGGAAGATCGGAAAGTTGTAAACGGAGGGATAAACCCGAACGGAGGAGAAGCTTTGGGGTTCACACCCTTACCTTGGCTTCAAATAGAACGTGGTTGAAGGAGTTTAGTATGGCCTAGCTAACCCAAGCTTGAATCGCAGCCAAAACCGGAGTGGAGCCCTTGGTAGTTTCTGGATATAACTCATAGGAAAACTCGAGTCTTGGAGGAGGAGAAACAACCAAGGAAATGAGATGCAAAATGCAGTCTTTAATTTCAAACTTTACTGAATAAAAATGAGCTCAAAGTGAGCTTCCAATCACTCCCAATCTCAGGAGGGTGGGCTCCAAAAAAAAAAAAAAAAACATTACCCGAAATGGAAAAACAAGGAAGAAAAACAGCTAGGTGGTCCTCCTAGAAGTCACCCGAAAAGGAGGCACCAAGGCTGACCATGGTCCCCCCACCCCCTTCAACACCCCCACCTGAAGCACAAAAGAGGGTTTTCACATGACTAACCCTTCAGCAAATAAAACCCTAATTCTAACAAAAAAAAACACCTTTTTTCCACTCGGCAATTGTTCAACCGAAAAATGAACAAAACACTAAATGACAGAAAAAATGGGTCTTGATCCCTCCATGTGAACTTGGGCTGATGAAGTACCCGAGGGAAATGGGCTTGGACTTCCTTCTCCATATCTTGGATGGACCATGCAATGGTCAGACCCTCGGCTAGGTATATGTTGTCTCGAGCCGCCTCCATCTCTCTAAACCTTGAATTTTTAACTTTGGACACCTTAACAATGGCCTCTGGAACCTTAGAACCTCTAAACCTTGAACCCTAAACCTTAGAACCCTAAACCTTATAACCCGAAACCTTGGAACCCTAATATCTACACCATAGAACCCTTGAAAACCTGAACCCCTAAACCCTAAAAACCCTAAATCATGAACCTTTAACTAACAACCCTAGAAGAATGGAGCCTTATAACATTTGAACCCTAAACTCTGAACCCTAAACCCTTGACCTTTGAATCCTAAAACTTCAACCTTTGAACCATGTACCCTAGAACCCTGAACCCAAGAACCCTAAAAATCCTGAACTATGAACCCAAGAACCGTGGAACCTTAAAAATGGAAACCTTAACCATAAAACTTCAACCATGAACCTTAGAACCTTGAAACTCTTGATGACTTAACCCTTAAAACCAGAGTCCTAGAACTATATACCCTTAACTTTTAAACTTGAATCCTTAACCCTAGAACAATTAACCCTAAACCTTGTACCCAAGAATCATAAAACCCTAGAACTCGAGAACCTTGAACCCTGAACCCTAGAATTCTAAACCTTGGTACCCTAAACCCTGAACCCTAAAACCTTTGAACCTTAAACCTTTAGCCTTGAAACCCTAAACCTTAGAACTGTGCAACCCTGTAACCTTGAACCCTTGATTCCTAAACCCTAAACCATAAACCTTGAACCGTGAGTCCTAGAATTGTTGAACCTTGAACCCTAAACCCTAAACCCAAAAACCCTTAAACACTAGAACCATGAAGCCTGGAACCTTAAACCTTGAAACTCTAAACCTTAAACCCTAGAACCCAGGAACCCTAGAACCCTGAACCATAAACTAGTAACTCAAAACCTTGAAACCGTGGAAACATGGAACTCTAGAACCTTGGACCCTAAAAACTTTAACCCATAAACTTGGACCCTGGAAACTTGAAACCCTAAAAACTTGATACGTTAAATGTTAAACCTTGAACCCTCAAACCCTGAAACTTGGAAAAAAGTAACACTAAACCAGGGACTCAAGAACCCCTTAAACCTTGGACTGTGAACCCTAAATCCTAGAATCGTGACCTTGAACCCTGGAACCCTGAACCTTGGAACCCTAGAACCTTTAACACTAGAATTCTGAACTCTTAAGCCTAGACTTTGGACCCTGGAACCCTTGAACCCTGAACCCTTCAACCTAGAACCTTAAACTCTAGACCCTAAAACCCACTGAAACTTGAATCCAAAATTTGAACCCTTGACCCTGGAACCCTAAGCCCTAGACCCAAATCCTTAGTCCCTTATCATTGGATCCTAAACCATGAACACAAGAACCCTGGACCTTAGTGTAATACCCAAACTTTTTGAAGGAACAAGACTCTAACATCTTAATATATATGTTTATGTATTAATAGCCTTGAAACTTAAGTTATTACTAATCTAAATTAATTAGTAAAGCTAACCATAGTTAAAGGATATGACACCTCCACCTTACATTTCCTCCTTAATCAATGATGTAATTTTAATAAATATTAATCATAGAATATTATTAAATTTAAATTATGATTTTATTATTAAAGTAGTGAAGCAATAAGAAAGTGCCACATGTCATAATTAGATTAGTGTCTAATCATGATTAAAGTTTAATTAGTGAATGATTAAGAGGTAATTAAGGTTTACTAATCATGATTAATTAAGTTAATCTTGAAAATTATATTAGTACTAATCTAGATTATTTAATTTAAGTATGTATCATTAAAAGATGATATTTAAGGTATTTTTACAAATATAAGCAAAAGTAAGGGCAAATATGAATTTTAACATGGACAAATTGGATAATAAGGTAATTTTACCCTAAGAACTCCTTTGAAAAGCTGAGAAACCCACGAATTCTTCAGCTCTCTTCCTGATTCTCTCTGTTTTTGGAAGATTAAGTGAGGTTCTTTTGTTGGATTAAAGTTTTGGTGAAGATTGTTTATGTTTAAAGCAAGTTTAGTTCACTCTAGAAGGAAATAGGAGAAAAGAAGAGGAAACAAACAACTCAAGGGTTTCGGTTTCGATATTCCCTATTCTGAGGTATCAATTCTAACCCTAAAAACGTGTTTAAATTGATGAATTGATTCGGAATGGTTAATTAAGCATGTTGGTGATGTTCATATCAAGATTATGCAAAAGTATTTGAGAAAATCAGGCAGTTTTAGGGTTTGTAATTTTACTGGAAGTTCAAGTTTTTAAATGACTTGAAACTCTTCTGATGATTTGAAATAGAAATTTTAAGGAGAAGAATGACACGTGAATCGCCTCAATCCAAGAAGTATAATTTAAGTTATGACAGGTTGAAGTTTCTGTTATACAATAGTTACTCGAAAATAATGTATTCTGGAAAGTTTTTGAATTAGGCATATAACGTATGTTTATATGCTTCAAATTACTTTGTTGTCTTCTGATGAATTATATTAGACATCCTAAGTAACACTCAAACACCTGAATCGCATTATTTGGATAAGTCTAGCTAAAGTTACAATCGATTGAAGATCATGTTATACCAAAGCGATACTTTAAAATTAATGAATTATGTTACTTGTGTTTTAGGTTTTCAAGTGCAGTAGCATATTGATCAAGTTTTTCAATAAGGCTAAGGATTTAAGGTAAGTTAATGTTGCATGTGATTGGTCCTAAAAGGGACTACATTATAAAAATTAGGATTTTATGATTTTGCAATATTCTAGATTGTTTGGGGTGTATTGCACAATACACCGACCTCAATTTATTTGAGAATATGTTTGTGTGCCTTGTTTGAAGATTGATTGATTTTTTGTGTTAGAATGAAGATACATGTTTAGATTGCTTGCAATGTTTGAATTATATATTTTATTGCATGTTAACATGTTCATGCATTTTAATTGTTCATGCATCATGGTTTTAAGAAAAATACGAAAATGATTTGCATGCATGATTTTCATGATAATATGCAACAAGTCGTGAAATTAAAGAGTGGTGTCTACTCTCTCCCGTGGTACCTTCAACGATCAAACCAATGAAAGAGTGAAATTAACAAAATGTACATAAATAGTTATATTTTGGGCGGGATTTGAGTTTGGTTGTCCCAAGAGGTTGGACAAAATGGTGCCTACTCTCCCCTATATGGTATTACCTACATTAAATGGAAATGTTTTGTTTGAAAACTAATGTATAATATTATGTTTGGTTTATAACTGTTTTGTAATAACTTGGTTTTAATGTTAAAGTACAAGTATGTTTTAGTTACTTATTACAAATAGAATCGATTTTGATGAAGTTAAATAAAAGTCTTCCGCTGTATTTTATTTCAAGGATTTCAAATTGATAAGTTTTACCTTAAATTGTTTAAAGTTAGTACATGTGTTTAAAAAAACAAAAAGAAAAATTTTAAGCAAGGGAAAAACGGGATGTCACATATATGGTATCAGAGCACACCGGGTTTTAAAATCGTTTTTGCAGACTGCCTAACAACATAAGCCTTCACATGGAGATACTTCATACACTGTAAGTTTGTTAATGATTATATTATTGTTTGTATTTATTGGTTGCTAAATTGTTAAGGCTTAGTTCAATATGCCGAGAGGACAAAGAAGGGAAATGGAAGGCATAGATGATGCAATTAAAAAACTATATGATATAGTGGATCGTCAGTTTCAGCAATTAGAACAATATATGGCAAAGGAAGAACAAAGAGGTTTTCGTTCGAATGCTGCTGGAGAGTTAAGTTGTGAAAGATTTCGACGACTTCAGCCACCTAACTTCAATGGACAGGCAAAATATCTAACTTGTGCTGAAGAGTGGATCCGAACAATTGAAGATATGTATGATTATGCCAAGATTGAGGAAGATGAGAAAGTTAATTGTGCAGTCTTTATGTTGTCAAAGGATGCACGTTACTAGTGGGACACTATTAAAGCAACCACAAATGTGAAAGAAATGTCATGGAACAAATTTAAAGAGATCTTTTACGACAAATATTTCAACCATGCAGTTCGAACAAGTAAGTTGGTGCAATTTGTTCAATTACGCCAATTTGGATCCATATTGGAGTACATACGGAAATTTGAAGCATTATCTTGTTTTGCTCCACACCTGGTGGCCACTGACGAACTCAAGGTTTATCAATTCATTCAAGGGCTGAAAGTCAAAATATAGAGAGGAGTAAAGATCTCGTTAACGAAAAATGTGCCTTATTCAATGGTTGTGACAAAAGCCCTAGATGTGGAAGAGGCTGAAATAAAATTCCAAAGGCAGAGGGAGTCTCTGATGAAATTTTTTAAAGAAGTCCAGCATCAACCAAATCAGGCATTCCAGCAATAAAAATGCACTAAACGACCCAATGACGGAAAGATTGAGCAAGGGAAAGGAAAACATGTACAAGGGTTTTCTCAAGTTGAAGAATGTCCAAAGTGCCAGAAACGACATTTTGGAGAATGCATAGTTGGAACTGGTAGGTGTTTCAAATGCAAGGAGATAGGTCATATTGTAAGAGATTGTCCAAAAGTGAACAAAGATCAATTAAATGTAGCACCAAGGGTTTTTGCACTTATCGAATCTGATAATGAAGAACAACCTGCAGTGGTGTCAGGTACTATTTTAGTTAATGGCGTTACTGCTTATACATTGATAGATTCTAGTGCCTGTTATTCATTCATGTCATCTACATTCATGGTTAAAATGAAATGTTCACCGGCGGTAGCTGAACATGTTTATGATGTAATGTTGTCATCTAGAGAGCAGTTACACCTGAATTATGTTATGTTGGATTATATTATTTTTGTAAATGGTAGATACTTACAAGCTGATTTTATAATTATGGATATGAGTGGGTATGATATTATATTGGGAATGGACTGGTTATTTCAGCATTTTGCAACAATTAATTGTAGAGCCAAAATAGTATGTTTCCAGCCTCCGAATGCTGAATGGTATTCTTTTCAAGCAAGAAAGTACCAACAGAACACCTATCATATCTTCTATTAAAGCCCAACAATTATTGAGAAGCGGTTGTGTATGGTTCAAAATTGATACTCGAATGCAATGTGGTCCAAAATTACAAGATATTCCGGTGGTAAAAAAACTTCTCAGATGTATTTTTAGATGATTTACCAGGACTGCCCCCAGATCGAGAAATTGAGTTTGTAATTGATACATATCCAGGAGCAGAACTAATATCAAAGAATCCATATAGCATGGCGCCTGTAGAATTAAAGGAATTAAAGGCACAATTGGAGAAATTAGTACACAAGGGCTTTATACGTCCAAGTTTATTGCCATGGGGAGCTCCATTGTTATTTGTTAAGAAGAAAGATGGATCACTCATAATGTGTATTGACTATAGAGAATTGAATAAATCAATGATCAAGAACAAGTATCTATTTCCAAAGATTGATGATTTATTTGACCAACTCTAAGGTGCACGGGTGTTCTAAAAGATTGATCTAAGATTGACCTACAACCTTTGAACTCCAAACCCTCAACACTAAACCCTGAACCCAAGAAGCCTTGAACACTAGAATTTTGAACCCTCAACCATTGAACCTTATACTTTTGAACCCTAAACCTTAAACCATGAACCTTGGAAGCTTTAACGTTTAACACTGAACCTTGGAACCCTGAACCCTGAACCCTGAACCCTATAACACTGAACCCTGAAACTTCAAACTCTAGAACCCTAAACCCTCGATCGTTGAACCAGAAATTTTGAATCTCAAAACCCAAGAACCCATGTAAGTTAAACCCATGAACCTTGAACCCTTAAACAATGAACACTTTAACATTGAACCCTGGAAACCTAACGCTAGAACCCTGAACCTAGAACGTTTGACCCTATAGCCACTTGAACCAGGAACCATGAACCCTGAAACCTTGAAACCATGAACCTTGGATCCTTGAACGCTAACAGAATATTGAACCCTAAAACTCTAGAACCCTAAACCCTTAACCTTTAAACCTTGAATCCTGAACCTTGGATCCCTAGAACCCTAAACCATTGAATTCTAAACCTTGAACCCTAAACCTGGAACATTGAACTCTAAACCCTAGAAATCTAAAACCCTGAACCTTGGCATGTTAGAACCCTGAACCTTGGAATCCTAAACCCTAAAACCGAGACCCTAGAACCCTGGAACCCTTGAATCTTAAACCCTGAACACATAAACCATGAACCCTTGAACCTTGGACCCTAAGCTTTGGAACCTAGAACCCTTTAAACTGTGAACTCTAAACTTGGAACCCTAAAACACTTAAACCCTAGAATCTTGGAACCTTGAACCCTAAGCCATGGAACCTTGAACCCTCAATCATGACCCTGAACCCTTGACCCTTAAATCTTTAATCCATAAAACCCTGGAATCTTAAACTCCTCAATTTGGAACTCTGGATTCCTTGAACCATGAATCATGAACTTTGGAATCCTAAACAATTAAATGTGAACCCTAAAACCTTGAACCTGGAAAGCTAAATCTTGAATGCTGATCCCTGAACCCTAAACGAACATTGAAACCCTTGAACCGTGATTCTTAAAACCTAGAATCCTAGAACTATGAACTAAGAACATTGGAAACCTGAACCTTGGAACCCTAAACCCTGAACCCTAAACCTTGAACCCTAAACCCTGAATCGTGAACCCTAAACCTTGGATCCTATAACCCCTTCAACCCTGAACCCTAGAATCCTAATCCTTAGAACCTTGAATTGTAAACCCAAAACCAAAAACAATTAACCTTGACAGTAGAAATCTCAAACCCTAAATCCATAGCCTTGGAATATTAAACCTTGAACCTTGGAATTATGAATCTTGAACTTTAGACCTTAGAACCCTTGAATCATGGACCCTAAAAATTTACCACTGAGCTTTGGACCATAGAACCCCAAAATCCCCAAACGTGGAACCCTGAAACCTTTAAATCCTAGAACCTTTAACACTATAACCCTGAAACCCTAAACATTTGACCTTGATCCTGGAATCTTGAACCCTGGATTCCTCAACCTTAGAGCCTGAATGTTAAACGGTGAACCATGGAACACTAGAACCATAGACTTAGAACCCTAAAACTCTTGAATCTGAAACCCTAAACACTTGAACCCTAAAGCTTTGAACCTTGAACTGTGAACTTTAAACCTTGAAACCCTTAATCCCTAGAACCTTGAATCCTAGAATAGTAAAATTTAGAACCCTGAATACTAAAGCTTTAAAACTTGGAACCCTAGACCCTAAACCCTAGAACCTAAGACCCTAGAACATTATACCATAGAGTTTGGAACCCTAGAAATTATAACCATGAACCTTAAATTTTAGGAACCATGAACCTTGAAAGCCTAAACTCTGGAACCCTAGAACCTTGACCGTAGAATCCTTAAACCCTAAACCATTACCCATGAACTCTGAACCCTAGAACCATGGAACCTTGAACTCTTATATTTTGATTACTTAACCTTGGACCTTAAAACCATGAACCCTTGAACTCAGAACCTTCAACCCTAAACCTAAATCCTAGAACCCTTCAGCCCCATAACTGTGAAACAATAGAAACCATGGAATTTGAACCCTAGAACCTTGAACCCTAAACCCTGGAATACTATAACCCTATAACCTTACAACCATGAAGCCTGGAACCCTGAAAACCTGAAACCTTGAACCTTGGAACCTTGAACCTAGAACCCTGAACCCTAAACCCTAGAACCGTAGAACCATTAAACTCATAACTATAGAACCTAAAACCTTATACCTTGAACCCTAGATGTAACAACCCTCATTATTATTTTGAGAAATTAGACTTTTAAATGAAAAGTGTTTATTTGAAGTCCATTTTTGTTTTGGTTGTTAGGTCAAATTGTATCACGAATTAGAGTTTATGACCTTCATAAGAGTTAAAGTAGACTCTTAGAGTGATTTGTAGTTGTTAGAATCACTCAATTCAGAGTTATGTAGAAAAAGTTATGGGCATCTCAAGTCAGTGTATGGAAACGGTAAAGCGTTTATGTCGACCCCAGGATTTTTGGAGGGGTCGACACAAAAACAAGTTCGGTCGACATAACGAACGAGCGGTCGACATAAGTTACTCTCGGGAAACAAGTTCGGTCGACATAACGAACGAGTGGTCGACATAAGTTACTCCCGGGAAACAAGTTCGGTCGACATAACGAACGATCGGTCGACATAAGCATCCATGCTGTTGAAAAGTCAACTGAAACGTGGAGAAATCTTATGAATGGACGTGAAATACACTTTAATATGGTTTAATTACGAAATTTTAAGGCATGGGCAGCCAAAAAACTTGGAGAAATGTTATTGGTGGATGTAGGAGGAAGATTGATTTTGTTTAATAAATGACATAAAAGAGGCATGGGTTGCCACTCTTACTTCCATCCACGATTTCTTCCCCCTTTTCTCTCTAGCTTTCGTGCTCTAACTCAAGGAGGAGAGAGCTTGAGAAAGAGAAGAAGTTTTGTGAGATAGAAAGGAAGTTTTGTTAGGGAAAAAGAGAGTGGCTTCAAGAGAAGTGAAGTGGAGAGCTTAGTTATTTCGTGGAGGCTGAAGCTCAAGGTAATTTTCCTATCCTTTAAAGTTCTTGTAGGTTCAATAATGATAAAAATGATGGTATTGGTTGAATTGGTGGTTAAGAAATGAATGATTTCGTGTTGAGTGTTTCAAATCAGTAAATTACGTACAATGTTAGAGTTTTAGAGTTTTGGTCGAATCCGGATACGAAATGGAGTTTATGTCCTTCATAAGAGTTATGGTAGACCTTTAGAGTAATCTATAGCAGTTTGAATCACTCAAATCGGAGCTTTGTAGATGAAGTTATGGGTTTTACAAGTTAGTAGGAAAAACTGGGAAAACTTATGTCGACATAACGTGGGTTATGTCGACCGAAGTTCGATTTCCAGAATTGCATGCTCTCTGTTTTATCAAACAGCGGTCGACCCTTGTCAGGAAAACGGTCGATACTTCATGCTACGTTAGTTTTATGAATTTGATGTCTTCTAATAAGTTATAGTAGACTCTTTAAGAAACACGTTGACACCTTGATCATCACGAATGGATCCTTATAGAAGAAGTTATGGTTGTTTGAAGTTGGGATAGAAAACAAGAGTTGAAAATCAGGAGTGTTAGAACCGGTTTTGGAATTATGCGTTATGCATCAAGTTATGAAGCTCCATTGAAATTATGGTCTTCTAATGAAATGTAATAGACACCTTGAGTGATTCAATGCCACTAGAATTGAGTCAAATGGATAAGTGGATAGTGAGTTATGACAATAAATTTATGCTGTAAAACAGGTAACTTTACCAGACTCCTGATCTTTGAATGATGTACATGTTTAGGTCATCAATTGGATTAAAAAGGGGCTCAAGGGGATTATTACAAGCTAGCTGCTCAGTAAGTTAATGTTGCATGTGATTGGCCCTAAGGGGACTACATTACAAAGATTAGGATTTATGATTTGAAATATGCTGGATTGTTTGGGGTGTAATGCACAATACACCGACCTCAATTTATTTGAGGATATGTTTGAGTGCCTTGTTTGATGATTGATTGATGATTGGTGTTAGAATTAAGATGCATGTTTAGAATGCTTGCAATGTTTGAATTGAATATTTTATTGCATGCATACATGTTCATGCATTCTAATTGTTCATGCATCATGGTTTTAAGAAAAATACGAAAATGATTTACATGCATGATTTTCATGATAAAATGCAACGGGTCGTTGAAGGAGGAGCTCGAGTTAGACTGCCTCGAGGGAGGCCAAATGGTGTCTACTCTCTCCCGTGGTACCTTCAATGATCATATAATGAAGGAAATGAAATGAAATGAAATGTACGTAAATAGTTATATGTTGGGCGGGGTTGAGTTGGTTGTACCAAGAGGTTGGACCAAATGGTGCCTTCTCTTCCCTAGACGGTATTACCCACATTAACTGGACTGTTAAGTGAAAGAAAAAGAAAAGAAACGAACGATACTGAAATTTCATTGTTTTTATGAAAGAGCATACGCATAAAGGTCTCATATATGTTGCCTTATTATGGATTAACTTACTGAGCATTAGGCTCATTAAATTAACTTTGTAATGTAGGTGATGAAACAAATACCGTGGGTTTTACTTACCGCTGATAGATGCTCGAGGTGGTGAAATACGTCCATCGTTGAAGTTTGTGGCTGTTAGTGCGATTTTGACCGGTGGGTGGCTCATGTAAATGGAAAATGTTTTGTTTAAAAACTAATGTATAATATTATGTTTAGTTTATAACTGTTTTGTAATAACTTGGTTTAATGTTAAAGTATAAGTATGTTTTGAATTACTTATTTCGAATGTAATTGATTTTGATGAAGTTAAAGGAAAGTCTTCCGCTGTATTTTATCTCAAGGATTTCAAATTTACGAGTTTATCTTAATTGTGAAAAGTTAGTATGTTTTTTTTAAAAAAAAAAAAGGGTGTTACACTAGAACCCTTACCTTAAAATCCTGAAACCTGAAACCTGAACCCTAAAAACCCATGAACCCTGGAACCTCCATCCTTGAAACCCTAAACCATAAACCATTAACAATAAACCATGAACCGTGAACCCAAAACTGTAGAACCCTTGAACTACGAATCCTAAACACTGAACCTAGGACCCTAGAACCATAAATCTTGGAACCCTAAACTTAGAACCCTAAACCCTGGAACATTAAACCTTGAACCCTAAAACTCTAGAACCTAAAGCCCTTAACCTTTGAACTTTAAACCGTCAACCTTAGATCCCTAGAACCCTGAATCTTGGAATCCTAAACACTAAACCCTAGACCTTAGAACCTTGGAACCCTGAATCTTGGAATCCTAAACACTAAACCCTAGACCTTAGAACCTTGGAACCCTTGAATCTTGAACACTAAAAACTTAAACCATGAACTGCTTAAATCCAGAATCCTGAACTTTGGACCATAAAACCTCTTTAAACATCAACCCTAAACTTGGAACCCTAAACCCGTAAACTATAGAATCCAGAACCTTGAACTTAGAACCTTGAACCTCGGAACCTTGAACCTCGGAACCCTTGACCCTCAACTGTGAAACCCTTGAACCCTAAGCCCCTCGACCATTGAATCCTAACTGTGAAACCCTTGAAACCCTTGACCCTCAACTGTGAAACCCTTGACCTTGGAACTCTGGATCCATATAACCATGAATCATGAACCATAGAACACTAAACAATTAACTGTGAACCCTAGAACCTTGAACTCTAAACCTTAAACGAACATTGGAACCCTTAAACCATGAACCTCAGAACTATGAACTTTGAACACTAAAACCCTAAATCTTAGAACCATGTCACTCTGAACCATTGAAACCATGAACCCAGCAACCCTGAACACATAACCTTTAAGCATTAAACCCTAGAACAAGGAAACTCTAAAACCCTAATCCTCAGAACCCTAGAACCTCCACACTAGACCCTAAATCCCTAGAACCATAAACATGGGACCTTGGAACAATTGAACCCTTAAACTATAAATCATGAACCCTAGAACTTTAAGACATAGAACCTTAAACACGGAACTCAAAAACCTTTAACCTCGGAAGATTAAACACTATAACCTTGATGTCACACCCCGTAAAACTTTTCTTAAAAATGATCGAGGTAAAAAATTTTCTTTCTTTAAAAATGTTCCTCTTGAATTCTTTTTTGTGAAAACAAAACGAAAGACTTTAATTATAAATTGTAGTAAACGACATTTACTTGTAATAAAACGTTGTTAATCAAAATATCCATCAAATAAAATACCGCAAAGCTCATATAACACATAGTTTAATCAAAACATGTAATATACATAATAAATATCTTTATACAACATCATTTAACAAAACTACACTTTTAAAACACATCATTGTTGAAAGGTAAACACTCCAAAATACTTCTCATGTACATCTTGACATCCCCACCGATCGACACTTAACGATTCAAGCTTCCCGCACTGGATCCGTCTCCTCCACGTCATGATTGTTACATCAAATAGGAAGAGCTAAGTCCCTCACCTCCATCTTCATCACCTACATCACAAAGCATAACCTATGAGCCTAAAGCTCAGTAAGTAATCGAATGAGCCTATATGCCTAACATGAGCATGACGTTTCTTGAAAAAACATGCACATTCATTTTGTTCTTTATTGTTGTCTTGACTTAACTTGACATGTGTGGGCGTCACATCGTATGAAAGTGAATAGGCACCATATGGCCTCCATGAGGTAGCCAATTCCACATTTTCCCATAACTTGATCTTGACTTTGCATACATTTATGCATTGGATGATGAATGTGTCTCATACCACCTTCATCATCCATTTCGTGACATTTTAAAAACATGCATGAGAAAACTTTCATAAAACATGATGCATGGACATATGCATGACATGGTAACACAGTTTAATTACACATAACATAATGCATCAAACATCTCCCATGTCAACCGTAATAAACATTCCTAGTATACTTGACTTAACTTAACTCTTGACTTATGATAATACATAAACATCAAACAATGTCAATCAAGCACCAATCAAACCCAAAGCACTTGGGTCGGTGTACGGTGCGAAACACCCCAACAGAATATCATTAATAAAATTATCATAAAAAAAATAACTCCTAATACATTCTTTACTTAATAGATAGCTAAGTAATCAAACACATCATCCTTATATCATATCCTTTGTGATGTAGTCCCACAAGGGCCAAACACATGCATTGATTACTTACTTGGATTCCTTAGTTTGAGCTTGGTATTCTAAATCTTTAATGATCCAATGAGCTTGCTTATATACCTTAACATCATAAAATAAAATAATATAAGCAAAAACCGCAATACCCTATTTTACCAGAAACTTTCTGCATTCATAACTTTTGCTACAAAACTCGGATCAAAACACTTAAGGTACCAATTTCATACTTAAGATGTCTAATAAATTTCTTCACACAGGTTCTCAATAAAAAGCCTTATAAATTCTACATCTTCAAAATCGGGTATAACATGACCCTATTAGTTCATACCCTGTTTTTACTTTAACTTCAAATGTACACAACTTTCGATACACTCATTAGATCATAATGAATAAGGTACCAATCTAAACCTTAGAATGTTTGTTACACTTCATTAGAAGATATTATGACCAAATTGTAACTCAAAGACTTTGTAAAATTTACATTTCAGAAACTAGGAAACATGACTTATAAAGTGTATACCCATAAACTACCTTCAAAATTTCATGTATTCTTAACCATGTAACATAAATTCAATCCCTTATAAGTCATTACAGCACCAAAATGAACATCTAAAAGGTATTTCTTGGTACCTTAGGGCTTGATTCGTAGGATATTCCTTCTCTTGCACTTGTAGCTCTTCAACACCAATTTTTCTTGCACAAAACACTAAAACATGACACTTTTGTTTCAAACCCTACTTTTCTCACACGAATTTGGAGATAATTTGGAGAGGAGAGAAAATTGCAAGAGAGAGCTGAGGGTCGGGATGGATAATAGCCGAAGACTCATACAAATTTTATCCCTTTGGAAGGTGAGTCATGTGGTTCAAGCATGAGGTGTGACCATCCAAGCTCACAACCTCTTCATGCATGAGGTGTCACCATCCTTTCCACGTGGCACATTCCTATTGGTTCATCCTTAATTAATCATGGATTAAGTTTAATAAATTTCATTGAAAAGTTAATATTTCAGCAATAAGATGTCAACTCTTAATTAAACCCGAGAGTTCAAGGTGTCTCCCCTGTATTTAGGGTGTTAACCGACATTTAAACCATTAATAACTTTTTCTCAACAACTCGGATTTTCCTAATTTAAAATCCCATATTTTCATCCTTGAGTCTAGTATAACTTGTTAGAAGACTTAAAATTCAAATTCGGAGTCTATTATGTTCAATTATACTAAATTTGAATATTGCTCAAAAGTCCATAATTCTATAGTGTGGTTTTCTTTATCCAACTTTAAACAAGCATAAATTTCTATCCAGAACTCCAATATAGTTAATCTACCTATTAATCTTCTAATCTAGATGTCAAATTTTTACAAGGACACTTTGTCAATTAGGCTCTTCTAAGGCATGATATGATTGAAACACAAAAACTACTTCGTTACCCAATTCCAACCCGACATTTGTTACAAACTATTGGGTTCTAAGATCCATAACTTTCTCTATACCTTTCCAATTCAAGAAATTCTTGTTGCTATAGTTTCATCTACTAGTCTATTAAATGTCTTTAAAAGAAACTAAATTCATGTGAAGATTCTAAAACCTTGGAATTAGATAATTACTAAAATTGTTGCTGATTCATCAATTCACTACTTCTAAGGTGAAATTCCATCACCATATTAATATTTTGTTAGCACATTTCATACTCTAGTCATAACACACTACATTTATACAAATCTAATTTACATAAAAAAGTTTGGTGTTACACTTGAACCCTAAAACCTTAAACCCTGAACCCTAAACCCGAGATCCGGGAACCCTAAACCTCTAGAATCTTAAACACTGAACTCTGAAACCCTTGACCTTGGACTCTAAAACCTTGAAACCGTTAACCCTAAAAAATGAACCCTGAACCCTTAAACTTAAACCCTTAAACCTTGGAACCTTGATTATGAAACCTTGAACTCATAACAATAAAAAGCGAACATTTGAACCTTGAACCATGGAACCTAGAACCCTAATCACTTAATCTTTAACTCTAAACCTTAAACCCTAGAACCAAGGAACTTTTAGTCCTAAACTGTAAAGTTTTAAACCCTTGTACTCCAAACCCTTAACTTCGGAACCCTAAACCTTGGAAGCCTAAACCCCAAAACCCTGAACCCTAAACGCTGGAACCCTAGAACCCTATAGCATTAAACCCTAAACCCTGGACTCTAAAACCCCGAAAACTTAAACCATGGATCCGTAGAACAATAAACAATTACCCTGGAACCCAAAAATGAATCATGATCCGGCACAACTGTACCTCTGAAGCTTGCTCTGCCAATTTCACAATAGGCCCACCCTCTAATGAAGATAACGTCTTCATACAAAATGTAGCCACCTAGTGGTTTAAGTTTGAAGTCCAATTGCTTCGTCAAAAGAAGTAATCACAGAGAGCCCAAGAAGAGCCTTACCCGGGAAAAATAATTTCCCCACTTTATAGTGCACTAGAATCAAACCTTGAGTCCAAGCCCAAATCCAAGAGAGAAGGACGTCTCTATCCTAGTTTTAAATGTTTCCAACTTTTTTTTAAGCTTTTACAAACTCTCTTTTAGGATTAGGGATTTGAAGATGGGTTTCCCATAGGTTTTCATGGGTTTTGTGGGTTTGCATGGGTTTTAATTTTTGCATCGGCTTTTGGGACCCACTGGCCTTGTTCGAGGTGGGGGTATAAATTCATCTTGTTACCAAAGATTTTGATTAGTTGAGTTTTGAAATAGAAAGAGTGCTTTTGCCTCTCCTCTCCTTGGTCGGTTCTCTATCCTAGACTTGGTGTTTTTCCGGTGAGTCATATTCAGCAATTTCCAAGAGTTTCTTCAAGGTTTTTGCTCCCCTTCCGAGCAAGGGTGAGTTAGGCCGTGCTACACGACTTCAGCCACTTCCCCGTGGACTTAGGGTAAGCGTGTAATCCACATTAGCTCTTCTCCATCCTCAGTTACCATCCAATTTTCCAAATCATCCCCTTGAATCCCTTCGTTCCATCCAATTTTTACCACCCGATACTCCCATATGCATAACTCTCGATTCCGTCAAGCAATTACCCTAATTTTTGGATGATAAGCTCTACTCTTGTCTCATAACAAACCCTCCAAATCTCAGCTGCAAACTCTGTATGAAACTCAAGAACTTCCTATCCCAATAATACCTAAATTCCAGATTTTTCTCCAAACTGGATCTCAACTGAGAACCTTTTATTTTCCTTCATCCCTTACCCGAATCATATCAACTCTTGACCTAAGCTTTAGACCCTAGAAAACCAAAACTAGACCATAGAACCCTAAAACCCTTAAACCCTGAACTTGAAATCCTAAAACCCTTAAATCCACCCTTAACCCTAGACTCTAGCACCCTAAACCCTAGACCTTGATCCCTCAACCTGTAACCCTGGACTCCTAAACACTAGAGCAAGAATGCTGGACCGTGGAACACTAGAATCCTTAACCTTAGAACCCTAAAACCCTTGAATCCTGAACCCTTAACATTTGAACGCTGAAACCTAAACTTTGAACACTGAAACCTTGAAACCCTAAACCTTAAAACTTGAACCCTAGGTCACTAAACCTTGGATCCCTGAATACTAAACCTTTAACCTTGGAACTCTAGACCCTAACTCTAGAACCCCAAACCCTAGAACCTAAAACTTTAAACAAAAGAGTTTGGAACCCTAGAACATTGGAACTTTGAAACCTAAACCCTGGAACCTTAAACCCTAGAACCATGAACCCTCAACTAGGAAACCACGAACCTTAGAAGCCTAAACCCTAGAACCTTAAATACAAAATCCTTAACACTTGAACCATTACCCCTAAACCCTAAATCCTAGAACCCTAACCTGGAAATTTTAAATCTTGAATACTTAACCTTTGACCCTAAAACCATGAACCATCGAATCCTAAACTCAGAACCCTAAACCCTAGAACCCTAGAACCCTCAAACCATGAAAGACCTAAAACCCTTAACTCTGAATCCTAAAACCTTGAACCATGAACCTTGAAATACTATAACCCTATAATCTTAGAACATTGAAGCATAGAACCTTAAACCCTAAACACTAGCCTTGGAACGCTGAACCCTAGATCTGTGAACCTTGGAATCTTGAACCTTGAACCCTAAACCCTAGACCCTGAACCCCAAACCACGGACCCTAAACAATAGAACCCTTGAACTCTTAACCTTGGAACCCTAAAACCTTGAATCGCAGAACCCTAAAACCTTAAACTTCGAACCCTAGAACTTTGAACCTTAAAATCCTAAACCCTAAACCCTGGAGCCTTGGAATCCTAGAACTTTAAACATTAAACCGTAGAACCCTTAACCCTGAACCCTAAACACTAGAACTCTAAAACCTTAGAACCCTAGAACCTTTATCCTTGGAACCCTAAACCATAATTCATGAACCCTGAACTTTGAACCCTAGAACCATAAAACCTTTTAACCACGAACCTTAAACCCTAAATCCTGAACCCAAGAACCTTGAACACTACAACCTTGAACCCTAAACCCTAGAATTATAAACCTTGGAACCCAAAACCTTGAACCCTGAAATCCTTAACCTTAGAACCCTAAACCTTAACAACCTGAACCCTCAACGCTATAACAAAAAATCGTGAAACCTGGAACTCTAGAACCCTAAACCCTTGAACCTTGAACCCTACACCTTGAATCCTAAAGCTTAGAACCCATTAATGTGATAACGATGAAGCGTGAAACCTTAAACCTTGAACCCTGAACCCTCGAACCGTGAAACTTGAAATCTTGAACCTTGGATCCCTGAACCCTAAATGCAAAACCTTGAACCCTCTCCAACCCTTAACCTTGAAACCTTGAATCCTAAACCTTGAAACATTGAACCCTAAACCTTGGAACATTGAAACCCTAAATCCTGCAATCCTGAACCTTGAACCCTAGACCCTTGAACCTTGGAACCCTTAAAACTTGAACTCTAAAAACTTAAACAACAAACCCTTAAACCCTGAACCTTAAACTTGGAATCCAGAACATTAAAACCTTGAACCCTGAGGACTAAAACCTTTGAACCATCAACCCTTAACTGTGAAACCCATAAACCCTGAACCCCTGACCTTAAATCATGAAACCCTAAAACTTTTCATGCACATTCAGTTATAACTTTTCATGCTCATGCAATCTTAATTAAAACAATTGTATAGAATAATGCAATCTATCTCCCCTAGTGGCATTATCAAAAAAATGTTAAGACATTCACGAAGAGCTAATGCATCTAGAAACAACAGGCGGTAATTAAAAACAATGTCTTTACATACAGAGAGATGTCCCAAAATACCACAAAATATCTAATAAACTAAAAACTACTCCCATGGAGATCCTATAAGAGGTGAACCATGCATATCTAAGACTGGAGAAGATATAGGCACAATGGATGGAGAGTCGAGGACCTTGGTTCCTGCATGAGATGGGATCAACACCGTACCAGGGGAGGATATTGGTACTGTGTCAGGACACGAGCTGCTATGACAGATGGCTCAATAGTCAGACCAGGAAATGATTCAGCATTAGGGGCTAGAGAGGAGTGAACTGGAGCTCTCAGATGCGCCGTTGCTGGCTCTTCACAGTCATCTTCTTCTTCAAAGTATTCATCCCAAGCATCAATTTGTTTCTTAAGACCATCAACCTTGTTGTGAAGAGACTCAACAGAGGAAGCAAGGCTGGAAATGAGATTAGTGAGCATATCAAAGCACTCCTCAGACAAGGAGGAAGAGCGATGTTGTCCACTCGTGGTCCGATGCTCAGGAGGAATGTGAATCTCATCTGCAGTCAGGGGAGGATCACTTGAGGTGGGAGAGGTAGGAGGTCAGGGAGGTAAGGTTTTCTTGTAGTGCCAGACTCCATCATCATCTTGAGCTAATCCCATACGGGCAAGTGTGGAGTCGGAATAGATATCAAGGTTCCTAACTTCGATAAATGTCAAGGGAATAGGAAACTCGACTCATTGCTTTGCAAAAATTTCCATTAGCAGAAGGTTGAAGGGTAACGACTTGGATGCCACATCCAAAACATCCATCATGCGCCTCATTATTATGGAACCAACATTGAAGCGACGCCGATGAAAGAACATGTAGAGAACATAAAGTTTCATGTGGCTTATGTGATCTCTATGCCCGTCCTTAGGCAAAAGATTGTAGGCGGTGATATGGTGAACTAAACATGCCGTGATGTTGAGATCACTAGCTTTAGGTTTGTACGGCACATTTTTGGGATCCTTAGCAACCAATCTCAGAAAATTCTTATAATCGGAGCACTGAACTAGAGAGGGTTCCTTCCCTTGTTCATAGTATTGATCGGTGTGCTCGTTAATTTGACAATTTAGTAATGAATTCAACAATGCCATTGTGATCTTGATTGGTTTTCCAAACACAAGGCTTTTTAAGGTAAGGGGATGAGGAGTAGAATGGAAGTTAGCATAGAAAAGGCGAATTGGCTCCTCATGGTATTGTTTCTTAAAGCTAAACAAGTTGGTTAATCCTAAGTAATCACTAGATTTGGAAAAATCTATTCCTTGAATGCAATGGGGCCTATAAACCCTACTCAAGATTAATGGTTTTCATTGAAAGATTTGGAAATACCTATCTTGAGCCGACTCATTTTGGATTAAGTGTTTGTCAAATGCCGGAGGAGGAGGAGGAGGATTATTGGATTTTGACGAAGAAGAGCATTTTCACTTGACTAGAGGTTGAGAGGAGGAAGCCATAGGGCATGTAAAGGAAAGAAATCGAGAGGAATGAGCGCTAGGCACTAACCGGAGGAGGTGGAAGACGCCGAAAGGGTTTTTGCGCGAGAGAGGAAGTCTGTGAAATGAAAATATTCGCAGAATAGGGTTTTAAAAATAGCGAGAAAATTGGATATCGGTCGACCAATCGTGAATGGTGTTGACCGATAGGAAGCAGATTCGACAGACCGGTTGACTTACTCTTGTTTATGTCGACCGCTTTATACTAGATTAGAGAGACCGGTCGACATACATAATGTTGTGTCAACCGTTGTCACTGAAAAATAGAAAATAGAAAATGTTGTATCCAAGCATCATCAAATCGAATTATTCCTAATCGAATTCTAATCCCACAAAAGGTCTTCTAATTTAGAGGTTTAGTAAAAATGTCTACCAATTGATCACAAGAATTGACAATTTCCAAAACAACATCTTCTTTTTGGACATGATCTTTAATAAAATGATATCTAATTTCTATATTTTTAGTTCTAGAGTGTAAGATAGAATTTTTGGAGATGTTTATTGCACTAGTGTTGTCACATTTAATTGGAATCTTAGAGAATGAGAGGTTATAGTCTTCTAAAGTGTGCTTCATCCAAAGAATTTGTGCACAACATCTACCGGCTGCTATTTACTCACTTTCGGAAGTTGAGAGTGCCACAGAGTTTTTTTTCTTAGAGAACCAAGATACTAAAGATTCACCAAAGAATTGGCATGTACCACTAGTGCTTTTCCTATCCACAAGACTTCTGACATAATCCGAATCAGAATATCCAATTAAGTCAAAGGAAGTACCCTTGGGATACCATTGGGATACCATAATCCTAGATCAAGTGTTCCACTTAAGTATTTGAAAATTCTTTTAACGGCATTCAAGTGAGACTCCCTAGGTGAGGCTTGGAATCTATCACAAAAACAAACGCTAAAAAGGATGTCGGGTCTGCTAGCGGTTAGATATAACAATGAGCCAATCATTCCACGAAATTTCTTAACATCCACATATTTTCCTCTTTAATCCTTATCCAATTTGGTTGTGGTACTCATTGGTGTCCTGGAAGATTTGCAAGAGTCCATTCCAAATCTCTTGAGTAATTCCTTGATATATTTCTCTTGGCAAATAAAAGTTCCATCTAAAGATTGTCTAATTTGAAGTCCTAAGAAGAACTTAAGCTCCCCCATAATGCTCATTTGAAATTCAACTTGCATGAGAGAGGCGAAATCTTCACACAATTTTTTGTTGGAGGCTCCAAAAATAATATCGTCCACATAAATTTGGACAAGTAGCTGATCATTACCAACATTTTTTGTGAAGAGGGTTGAGTCGATTTTTCCCATTTTGAACTCTCTAACCAAGAGAAAACATGGCCTTAACATTGTGTCAAGGTGGTTCACCTTGCAAGGGTCGACCAATTTCTTACGTAGGTCGACCAGACCAAGTTCCTCACGACAAAGGTGTCGACCGATACTATTCGTAGGTCGACCGGCCCTTCACTAACAACCTTCCATTTTCCATTTTCTCAAACTTCGATTCAACGATTAACAACTTTTATTCCAACATTCAACTTGTTTCCAAATCATCTAAATTACTATTTCAAAAGTGTAACACTACCTCAACATCCATCATCCCTTAACACATATTTTCTTCATCACCTTTAACCTACTAATTTACTAATATCCACAATACCTTAATACTTTAATATTTTACCAACATTCATAAAAAAAAAATCTTAAACACTTCCATCTTAAAGTCACAAATTCTAAAAACAAATGAGGGTTGTTACATTCCACCCTCCTTAACAAAAATATTGTCCTCAAAATTGTAGGTTAAACCACTCAGGATAGCCCCTTTCCATATCTCCTTGGCATTCCTAAGTAGTTTCTTCTATCTGGTGGCTCTTTTATAGCACTTTGATCAGAGGAATTTACTCTCCTTGGCTGCTTTTTCAATCTCAATTATAATTGAGACAGGTCCAATAGCTTTAGAGATGAGTCTTCCTCCTTCGTACCAAAACACTTACTCTTTTAAATGATCAAATTTTAAGGAATGCCAATTTTTCTCAACCAAACTTGAGTCCTATCTAAGCTAGCATAGCCCTCATGTTGGTCTCGTGACACTCAAATCTTTTTCCTAATCATGCATATTGATCCCTGAGTTGTTGTAACATATTTGGATTGCTTTTCTAGTGTTATCTAATATGGGGTAATTTACACTTCTCATCATACTTCACCTTATATAGGTTGTACTAATTGTAGCTTAGTAGTAATGAGTATGAGTAAACTTCGCTAAGGGCAACGACTTGCTCTATGACACTTTGAAACTTTCGCACTCATGCTTTCACCGTGTCTTCTAAATTTTGGTTGCCATTTTGATTCGACTACCAGTTTGGGGATGAACCGCCGTTCATATTTTAAAACTTTTCTCATGGTCTTTCCAAAACAATGGAGATTGAGATTCCAACTAATGTTACTATCTTTTAGATGTGCATCTCCACATACTTGTCCAAAATGTTTGAAACATTCAACTTGTTACGTCCATAAAACTACTGCTGCATTTGTTACTCTAACAGATATCTTCCAAAAACTCATAATGTTTATATTCTTCATGAATGTCATCTTGAAATATCGTCCATTTTGATCGAACAAGTTGTCAATCTCTAATGACATACACTTATCCCTTATCGTTAGCTTACTTAATTTCCCCGTCATTGAATTTGTTCTTGGTTGTTACTTTTTCATTTAGGAATAGTTTCTCACTAGATGCCCTATTCTCTTTGCATTTAATACATTGTCATGTGCCGATAGCACATTTTCCAAAATTCCTCCTTTAAGTCTATGGCATAACTTGGCTTGAGAAGAACCTTAAACCTACTTTTTTCTTTACCTCCTTTGAGTTTATTCTCACTTGATCCTCTTCATTCTTCTCAGTGGTTGTTATTCTTTACTTTATTGAGGTATTATCGGTTCAAAGAATTTCTCATCAGAGATTTTTTATACCTCATAAACCACATCAAAATTTCCAAGATTCTTGGCCACCGCATTAGCATGATTAACGTTCTTGGTACCAGCTACTTTAACTCCTCTATAAGTTTCCAACTTTAGACCTTGAATATACTAGTACATTTTTAAGTTTTTTGTTACTCATCTAAGTGTGGGGCAAATTTTGATAAACCTCAAAATGTCTACTAGATATATTTGCCCCTTACCTCCTTAACTAGTTCTTCTCAAAACCCTTACATTCAATCTTATAGATTTACGAGACTTCCCCTACTTGATACTCTAGGCATATTCTAATTACTTACTGTCTTTTACAAGAGATATCTTTTCATACCTAGAGATTGGGAATAGGTTACTAACTAATGGGTGGCATAGAGTCAAGTAATGTATAAGTATATACTTCATTATTAACTGGAAGCGTACCTGGCATCACCACGGGCTGTTCCATATCTTCAGGCTCAATCATCGTGAACACTTTGGGTTTCACCCTGGGCTGATCCTTGTTTTAGGGGAAATATCACCTATAGTGTCCTAGTTCTTTGTATATGTTGCAGCCTCGTAAGCCAGCCATACATTCTCCTAGGTGTCTTTTCCTACATTTATGGCAAAGTTCACTCGCTGCAAGCACTCTTAGGTTTGCCATCAATTTTCGTCGTTCTTCCTTTAATTGGGGACATTCTCTCACTTTATGCCCCATTTCCTTGCACTTGTAACATTGTCCAGTACTGGCGAGACACTGTCCAAAGTGCCTTTTTCTATATCTCAAGCAGACACTACATTGAAAGGAGCCTTGTATTTACTTTCCTCCACCCATTTCCAATTCATCTTGGTTTGCCCTTTTTGTACTTTTTTGTGGTCTCTGTAGTTCCGACTGAGAAATCTTTCTTATCTGTTCATCAGCCTTGGTTTGAGTAGTTGACTGGCTGTCAAGAATAGTTGGGCAGAGGTGATCCAAACCTTCATCACTTGGTTCAATTTCTTAGAAAACTCTTTGGAGGTGCCTTTGGACAATCACGCATCATGTGTCCCATCTCCTTACATCTGAAACGGCGTCCAGATCAAGCCATACACTCTCCTGCATGCTTCCTATTGCACTTGGGACATTCCATTATTAGCTCAAAACTTTTAACTTACTTTCCTTTCCCTTGCTCGTTCGAACTTTCACTTGGCCTTTTCATCCAACGCACTGGTTGCCATGGCTTACTTGATTGCGGTTGAACTTCTTGAAAGAACCGTCTTTGGGATGTTTCTGGTTGTTGTTTGAACAACTTTGATTCTGCTTCCTCAAGGTCTCAAGCCTTGGAAACAACCTTCTAATATTGAGCATCCTCTGGTCCCCAAGTCTTTATTCCTTTATAAATTTCTAGTTTCAATCCTTGCACGAACTGGTCAACTTTATCCTCATTGGTTGTCACCAGATGTGGAGCAAACCTTGCTAGGCCCTCGAACCTTCGCACATATTCAGCTACTGATCCCAACTGCTTCAGCTAAATAAACTCCATTTTCTTTTTATTCTGATCGACTCTACTAAAATATTTTTCATAGAAAATTTTCTTGAATTGAGCCCATGATAGTTCTTGCACATTGGTAGTCACCTCAATAGTATCCCTCCAATCACATCGTTAGTACTCCAAAATAAGTATCTTTCTACTTTAATCCTTTAATACCACAGAAGTATTCAAATAATAACAGTTATTGAGCTGTCTAGAGAACCGACTTATCCGGTGAACTCACTCTTTCGTTCCCTTATTATGTGTGTTTTGCTCTGATACCATAATTGTAACGACCCGATTCTCAGGCCATCGCTTACTGCTTTTCTTACTAACTTTCTTACTTACTGACGACCTGAGAACTGGTCTGTTACTAGGTTCTTACTTACTTACATTAGTGGAACACTTGGTACTTTAATTTCTAAAACTATCTTTAGTTTATAAAATAGTAGAAAAGGAAAACCGACAAATTTAAAAACGTACATTCTTTGAAAATAACGATTTCAAGTCCACCTTTTATATAAAATACATAAGCATTTAATAATTTAAAACTACAACGGAAGAAAATAATTCAACTTAAGATACGTTCATTTTCAAAACCTTTGTAATTCATCACTCCAAAATAGTATATACAATTTAATTACATCTTCAAAACCTTCAAAACATTTTCAATTATGACTATGTGTGTCCATATGTCACTCCCCATCGGTCGTCACTCAATAACTGTATCATTTGGACACTCCTCTGCTCTAACTCCTTGATCAGTGATTTGCACCAATTCCTCCATTACATTCCCTACATTGCAAAGCCTAAACTATGAGCCTAAAGCTCAATAAGTAGTATGACTATAAAAATGCAATGCATGAGTATGACTATGTTGTTGATAAAACAATGCACAATTTCATTCATGTTTCTTAGGATTCATATCTTCTTTATCTTTGGAAATATTACAGGATCTCAAGAACACTGCCCTCCACCTACTTCAACATCTACTGGGCCCACTTACATTACTGCTTGTAGTGTTCAGACCTGTAATAACCATTTACTTTACTATTCTGATATTTAAGTTCTTAATTCATCAGAGAAGAAATATAATTAGCATCCCATACCACCAATTATATCTCGTTTACCGCCAACTACGTTGTAAAACAATGCATGAAATCATTTTGTTGACATTTTGTAAAACTATGATGCATGCCTATGTGACTATGAAACATTACTTAAATCACATCAAACATAATATGAAAATAAGCATACAACACACATCAAACATACATTCTAATCTTTGCAATGCATTCCCACTTAATGGCCAAACAATCTTAATATAACTTACCTTAGCAGCTATCTTAAATTAGTCCACTTGAGTCCCTTTTTAATCCAATTGATTACCTAAACATATAGATCATTCAAGGATCAGAAATCAGGCAACATGACCTGTTTTATTGCATAAAGTCATAACTTTCTATTCCAACTTCAGACAACTATAACTTCCTTGATAATGATCTATTTATGATGCTCAAGGGGTCAAATTGTTCCTTAAAGAGTCTACTGTAACTTATTAGAAGACACCAAATTCAGAAAACTAACGTATCATGAAGTGTTGATCGATGTTGACAAAACAGAGAGTATGCATTGCTTGAAATCAAGAACCGGTCGACCTAACCTATACGGGGTCGATCGCAGTCATCTCCCAGTTTTCGTCTACTAACTTGCAACATCCATAACTTTGTATACATAGCTCCGAATTGAGTGATTCAAAAGGCTATAGATCACTCTAAGAGTATAATTTAACTCTTATAAAAAACATAAACTCCAATTCGTACCAAAAATCGATCGAATATCAACAACCCTAACCTTGTACATAATTAACTAATTTCACATCTATTGGCATGAAATCATTCGTTTTTATCCACCAATTCAAACAATACCATCATTTTATCATTACTTAACCTAGAAGAACTTCAGAAGATAGAAAAATTACCTTGAACTTCAGCTTCTACGAAATTTTAGAATCTTCCACTTCACCCTTCTTGAAATAACTCACTTTCCCACTCAATAGTGTCTAACCTCACCCTTTTTCTTTTCACAATACCTCTTTTCTTTTGAAATCTCACTCTCCCTTGAGTTGAAGCATAAAACTTAGAGAAATGGAGAAGAGATCGTTGCTGGAAGAAAATAACAGCCGAACGCCCTTTTATGTTTTTTATTAAGCAAAAACAACCTTTATTTTACGTCCACCAATCAAGATTCTGCACGTTTTGACTGAATTTTCAACTTAAGTCCGTGAAGGTGTCGACCGCTCGACCATGGATCCGACCGAAGAAATTGCTGAGAGCTTTCTATGTCAACCGGTTGCTAAGGTGTCGACCGCTTAACCATGGTGTCGACCGAGGAAATTCCTGAGAGTTTTAAGGTGTCGACCGGTAATAAAGGTGTCGACCGCCAGTTGAAACTTCCATAAATTTTGTTACACAACTTAGATTTCTAAGATTCAAATTCTATTCTTTTTCTTTTTGAGTCTAGATTAACGTTGTAAAAGACATAAACTACAAATTCGAAGCGTAAAGGTGTAAAATATACAAAACACCACACATCGCTCAAAAGTCCATATTAGTTCAATTTTAATTCATTAACTTCTAACGTGCATAAATTTTTCACCCAAATTCAATCTAGTTGTTCAACCTATCCATCTTCTCCTTTTGATATCTTATATAATTTTTTAGAAGATTACATTGTGACTTAAGCTCATCTGTAGCATGATAAAATAGGAAAACTAAAACTACCCAGTTAACGATTTTCAACCCGGTGGTTGTTACTAACTGTCAATTTCCAAACCCATAACTTTCTGTAAAACCACAAATTTAGTAATTTTTGTTGGTATAGTTCCATCAACAAGTCTATTAATTTTCAGGGGAAGAACTTAAACTCATTTGAAGAACTTAAAATCTTACAAATCGGCTAATCTTAACATTGTGTCAAGGTGGTTCACCTTGCAAGGGTCGACCGGTTTCTAACGTAGGTCGACCGGACCAAGATCCTCACGACAAAGGTGTCGACCGATACTATTCATAGGTCGATCGGTCCTTCACTAACAACCTTCCATTTTCCATTTTCTCAAACTTCCATTCAACAATTAACAACTTTTATTCCAACATTCAACTTGTTTCCAAATCATCTAAATTACTATTTCAAAAGTGTAACACTACCTCAACATCCATCATCCCTTAACACATATTTTCTTCATCACCTTTAACCTACTAATTTACTAATATCCACAATACCGTAATACTTTAATATTTAACCAAGGAAAGAATTATCCAAATACATATTTTGAGTGGGAAAAGAATGTTGAAATAATCTCAGACTGCCACGATTATTTAAAAGAAAAAAAGGTAAAACTTGCTGCTCTTGAGTTTTTTGATTATGTTATTACTAAGTGGGATCAATTAAACTTAAGCAGGAGACGAAATGGGAAGAGAGCTACTGATACGTGAATCCAAGATCAAAAAGTGAAATCGTTCTTCTTTGGGCAATAGTTCTTCTAATTGGAAGCCTAATTACATGAAAAGAGAAGACAAACAGATTGCTAAATGAGAGCAAGATCAAAAAGCAAGAACACCTAGTCTGGGAATCCAAGGTAAATTTGATCCATCTACATCTCAAAATCGTGATATCAAATGTTTTCAATTTCAGGGAAGGGGTCACGTATCTAGCCAATGCTCTAACAAGATGGTAATGGTAATACGAGATAATGGAAAAATCGAGACGGATGGTGACTCCAAACATGATAACAATGATGAATTTAAAGAGGAGTATGTTGTAGAAGGAGAGTTACTAGCTACACAGAGAGCTTTGAATGCTCGACCAAAAGTACTTTATGATGGAGTACCATGAGAGAACCTCTTTCACACTAAATGGCATGTTCAAAACAAGGTATTGTTAGCTTTAAAAGTATGTTTAAAGCAATCAATTGTTTTTTATGATAACTATGTAAGATGAGCATGAAAGACAAAATAGATAAAGTAAACTACTACACAATGCGTAAATTAGACTTAACGATTCATGAGAAATACCCTCTTTGAAGGGTACAATTAAAGTCTAACAATTTTGTTTAAGGCTGCAGAAAATTCATATATATATGCAGTTTGTGCCGACCCCTAGCTTGTTTATGTCAACCCTTAGATAATCCAGAAACTTAGCTAACTTAGTTTGTGTCGACCCTTAGATAATCCAGAAACTTAGCTTTCTTAGTTTGTGTCGACCCTTAGTTTTGTGTGTCGACCCATGTTTAAAATAAAAGCTTAGCCTTTCTAATTTGTGTCGACCCATAGAGTTTTTGTGTCGACCCTTAATCAAAACAGAGGCCAAGTCTTTCCAATTGTGTCGACCCATAGTATCCTTGTGTCGACCCCTGTCCAAAACAGAAGCTAAGTCTCAGCCCAGAGTACAAGTTGTGTCGACCCATCTATACGAATTATGTCGACCCAAACAGGCAGTACAACGCGTAAATGAGTCGACCCATCCAAATCTTCTGTGTCAACCCTAGAGAAGCATTTGTGTTGACCTTACCAAAATCTGTGTGTCGACCCTACCTGCACAAAATATGTCTCTGCCGAACCCATTTGTGTCGACCCCGTTATAATTGTGTCGACCCTAGCTTTTTCCAGAGACGAATCTTTTAGTGTTGTGTCGACCCCAAAAGTTTTTGTGTCGACCCAAGATTTTCCAAAGAAGGTTTCTTCAAGGTTGTGTCGACCGCACAAACATTGCGTCGACCCCAACAGATTCCAGAGAAGAAGTTGTGTCGACCCCAACATAAAATGTGTCGACCCAATTCAGCAGAACAGCACCAACGGTCAGAAAAATTCTCAACGGCTATATTTTTTATGTGTCTACCGGCTAGTGCCTGTGTCGACCCCAACAACAAATGTGTCAACCCAACTGGACAGATCAGCAGCAAATCTATAAATAGATGAAGCGATCTCATTTAAAGTAACGATTTTACTGAGAGAAAACTACGCCGAAATTGCTGCCAATTTTATTTCTCAAACTTTTACTCTCTCAAATCCTAGTACCCAAACTTGTATATCATTCTTGAGATTGAGTGAGTTGGTTTATTAAAAACCGTACAAATTGTAACTTGTTCTTAGAACGATCATCGTAAAAGGGGTGACGCTCCTTCAAGAAAAGAGTCAAAAGGTTTGATTGACACCTGTAAGTCAATCGGAGTGAAGCTCAAGGTTTGAGCGAGAAAGATCTTCAAGGAGGTACCTTGAAGCGCGGACGTAGGAAAGGTTGGCCAAACCGCGTTGCCAAACCGGTGTCAATTTCTTTCTCTAAACTCTTATTTAAGTATTCCGCACTAGAGTTTAGAAATAAGTAAACAATTTGCAGGAACTTGACTTAGTAAACGAAAAAGTTTAGTCAACCTAATTCACCCCACCACTTAGGTTAATCTCGATCCTTCTGGTATGTAGTATGATAATTGACATGAGGAGTTGTACTAATGTTGTAAGTACTATTTTGGTGGACAAATTTGGTTTATCCATGATAAAGCACCAACGACCGTATAAGTTGCAATTGTTCAACCAAAGTGCAGAAGTTAAAGTTAACAAACAAGTGTTTATCACGTATAGGCAAGTATGAGGATGAAGTATTATGTGACGTGGTTCCTATGGAAGCTGGCCATATTCTATTTGGGCATCCTTGGCAACATGATCGACAAGTGATGAATAATGGGTACACAAATAAGTACTTAGTTGTATTCTCCAGGAGAATGATTAACCTTGTTCCTATGTTGCCAAAGGAAGTATACAAAGATCAGCTCAAACTTCAATGATAAGTGGATGAACTATTGGCTAAAGTCTACATTATTGATATCCTAAGCCCTTGTACAGTTCTAGTTTTACTAGTCTCAAAGAAAGGAGGAGAATCAAGGATGTGCATTGATACTAGAGCTATCAATAACATCACGGTAAAATATCGCTTCCATATTCTTCATTTAGATGATATGCTAGATTAAATGCATGGTGCATGATTCTTTTAAAAAATTGACCTGAAAGTGGTTAGCACCAAATGCAAATGAAAGAAGTCAATGAGTGGAAAACCACTTTTAAAACAAAGCATGGATTATAGGAGGGATTAGTTATGCCATTTAGCATGAAAAACGCTCCAAGTACTTTCATGAAGTTGATGAATCGTGTCTTACATCCATTCATACATAAATTTGTTGTAGTTCATTTTGATTATATATTAATCTACAGCAAGGGTATTAATGATGATATCTTATACTTGAAAGAAGTATTTCTAGTATTTAGGAAAGAAAAATTATATGCTAACAAGAACAAGTGCACTTTTTGCACCGATCAGGTGGTCTTTTTGGGTTTTGTTGTTAGTCAGCAAGGAGTACAAGTTGATCAAGAGAAAGTTTTGGCAATTCAAGAGTGGCCGACGTCAACAAATGCAAACCAAGTCTGCAGCTTTCATGGACGTGTAAGTTTTTATCATCGTTTTTTTAAAGATTTCAGCACCCTAGTTGCCCCACTCACCGAGGTGATAAAAAAGAATGTGGTGTTTAAGTGGATGAAAGCACCTGAAGAGGCATTCCAAAAGATTAAGTTGAGGCTGACAAATCCACCTTTGTTTGCTTTACATAATTTTAAGAAACCATTTGAAGTAGAGTGTGATGCTTCAGGTGTGAGGATTGGAGCTCTAATGTATGATCATCGTCCAATTGCATATTTAAGTAAGAAGTTGGGAGGAGAAACCCTTTACTATCTTTTATACAACAAGGAAATTTACACATTGGTTAGATCATTTGAAACATCACGACTTCTATTGGCACGACAATTCATCATTCGCACAAATCATGAGTCTCTCAAGTTTCTTGAAAACCCACACAAGCTTAACAGACGATATGCGAGATGGATGGAATTCATAATGTCGTCTCCTTACGTCATCTATTTCAAAAAAGGTAAGGAGAATGTGGTAGCTAATTCCCTTTCTCTCAAGTATGTTCTCATTTCCTCTTTTGGATCTAAACTACTTGGATTTGATTTCGTAAAAGATACATAACCTAGTGATAATAATTTCAGAGAACTATATAGGGTTTGTGAGAAAACTAATTCTGGGGAATACTACAGACATGATGGTTTTCTTTTCAAGAAAGATAAACTATGTGTTCTTAATTGTTTGATTAGGAACTTTTATTGAGAGAAGCACATATCGGAGGTCTTATGGGGCCTTTTGGGATAGGAAAGACCTTAGGAGTCATCCAAAAGCACTTTGACTGGCCACGTCTAAAAAGGGATGTCAAAAGGATTTCCAACAGATGTGTTACATGTAAATAAGCGAAGTCTATAATCTAACTCAGTGGCTTGTACATGCCGCTACCAATTGCTAACGCTCCATGGATCGATATTTTGATGGATTTTGTATTAGGTTTTCCTCGAAGTCAGAGAGGTAATGATTCAATTTTTTTTGTGGTGGATAGATTTTTCAAAATGGCACATTTTATTCTGTGTCACAAATTTGATGATGCGACCCATATTGCTTATTTATTTTTTTGAGAAATTTTTTGATGCATGGGATTCGTGAGACCATCGTATCTAGTAGAGATGAAAAATTTTTAAGTTATTACTGGAAAACATTATAGGATAAATTATGTACCAAACTTTTATTCTTCACCACTTGTCACCCATGATCTGATTGACAAACAAAAGTTGTTTCTACAATCAATTATAAAGACAAACATTAATAGTTGGGAATAGTTTCTACCACATGCTGAATTTTCTTATAATTGCTCAGTTTATTCATCTACTAAGTTTCCACCTTTTGAAATTGTAGATGGTTTTAATCAACTAACTCCTCTGGATTTATCTTTTTTACTTGTTTCTTAGTGTTTTTGTTTACATGAAAACAAGAAGGCAGAACTTGTGAAGCTTCATGATACTATAAGGTAAAATATTGAGAAATGAACTGAACAATACGTGAAACATGCTAACAAAGGACGACGAAGTGTAACTTTTGAACCAAGAGATTGGGTTTGGTTGCATTTGCACAAGGAACGCTTTTTAACCAAAAGCAAGTCTAAACTACTACCACATGGAGATGGCCCCATTCAAATTCTCAAGTGCATCAATGATAATGCATATTGTTTAAATCTTCCTGGTGAGTATAATGTTAGCGCCACCTTCAACATTTTTTATTTATCTCCTTTTGTTGCAGAAGATGATTTTAAGACAAATCCTTTTAAAGATTGAGGGAATGATTAGAACATCACGAAGTGTAAATGGGAAGAACTAAATGCAACAAGCGCAAGCATGATAGAAAATATGACACAAGATTGAGAAAAGAATTTGGTGAAAAACTAAGCATATATTTCCAAGAACTTCTCAATTGTGACATTGTTATTATTCAAGACAACATCAAATTTAAATGCATGACATGCATTTAAGTGCACATGGGTTAAGAATGCACATGGGTTAAGATTGCATTATTATGAATTATATTATTATGTACTTACTTTATCTATAATCTATGTTGTATGTCATAATGGAAGTACGTGAGAAAGTAGGTAAGAAAGTTGGTGAGAAAGTCAGTGACAAGGTGGGTGAGGTTGAGAGAAGAGAAATTAGGTGGGGAATAATTCCTATAAATATGTACTAGATTATCCATTTGAAATCAAGTTGAGTTTTGAGAATAATACTGTGAGAGAAATCCTTTTCAACGTGTTGTTCAGTCTTTCATTTCCAAGGTTCCAAGGTTTAAGGTTTAGGGTTTCAAGTTCCAAGGTTTAGGTTCTTGAGTTCTAAAGTTCACGGTTAAGGGTTATAGGGCTTAAAGGTTTAAGGGTTTGAACTTTAAATTTTTAGGGTTCAGGAGATTCTATCAAAAGTTCAGCATTTAGCGTTCAAGGGTTTAGGGTTTAATGGTTCGGGGCTAAGAATTCAAGGGTTCGGGATTAAGGATTTTAGGGTTCATTGTTCTCGAGGTCCTGGGTTCTAGGATTTAAGGTTTAGGGTTCACAGTTACAAAGTTAAGGTTTCTAGAGTTCCAAGGTTAAATGTTTAGGGTTTAGGGTTCCAAATGTCACATCCCATTGTGGCTCGTACCGAAGGGTGGAAAGAATGGAAGTGGATGAAACCAAGGTGGAAGCTATCCGGGATTGGCCCGTACCGAAGGGTGTCTCGGACGTCCGAAGCTTCCACGAGTTAGCATCCTTCTATCGGCAATTCATTCAAAGTTTTAGCTCTATTGTGGCTCCCTTAACCGATTTCACTAAGAAGGGAAGAGATTTCGAATGGACGCCTAATTGTCAAGAGAGTTTTGAACTCATTAAGCACAAGCTTTGCGACGCGCCCGTGCTAAGTCTCTCCGATTTCAACAAAGTTTTCGAAGTGGAATGCGATGCTTCTGGAGTCGGGATAGGTGTTGTCCTCATGCAAGAGGGAAGACCACTTGCATATTTTAGTGAGAAAATCAAGGGAGCTACCCTCAATTATTCGACCTATGACAAAGAGTTCTATGCTGTTATCCGAGCACTCGAGGTATGGCAACATTATTTGTTTTATAAAGAGTTTATTATTCATTTGGATCATCAAGCTCTTTGGCACATTAAAAGCCAAGGCAAGCTAAATAGAAGACATGTCAAATGGGTGGAGTTTCTTGAGAGATATCTGTATATAATCAAATATAATAAGGGAGAAGTAAACGGGGTAGCCGGTGCATTATCGAGGAGGTATGTCCTTCTAACCGAGTTATCCACTAAATTCTTTGGTTTTAATGCATTAAGGAGGCATATAAAGATTATGAAGATTTCAACAAGTGGTATGAGTTGAGCATTTAAAAGGAGGATTGCGGCTATTACCTCATGGATGGGTTTCTGTTTAAAGGAGGAAAGTTATGTATCCCAAGTGGAAGACTCTGGGTTTCCCTTATTAGAGAAGCACATGGCTGAGGATTAGCTAGAAATTTTGGAGAAAAGAAAACTTTATAGGCTCTTAAAGAGCATTTCTTTTGGCGACACTTATTTCTGGACGTACATCAAATTGTGGAGAAGTGTATTATATGAAAGAAAGCCAAGAGCAGATTGCTTCCTCAAGGATTATATCTTCCACTTCCCGTGCCGAGTCATCCTTGGGTGGAGGTTAGTATGGATTTTATACTTGGTCTTCCTCAAACTTGCAGGTCCAAATATTCTATCATGAGTAGATCGGTTCTCCAAGATGGCTCACTTCTTGGCTTGCTCCAAAACCAACGATGCACCACATGTGGCTGAGATTTATTTCAAAGAAGTGGTTTGTTTGCATGGCATATCGAAGACTATTGTTTCGGACCGGGATACGAAATTCTTAAGTACTTTTTGGAAGACTCTTTGGAGGAGGATTGGAACTAAACTACTTTTCAGCACTTCATTCCATTCTCAAACCGATGGACAAACGGAAGTTGTGAACCGTACGTTGGGAAATTTACTAAGAAGCGTGGTGAACAAGAAACTCTCAGATTGGGACATTCAACTCTCTTACATTGAATTTTCATACAACCGAAGTGTTCACAACGCCACCCGAGCAAGTCCTTTTGAGGTGGTGTATGGGTTTAACCCCCACACCCCTCTTGATTTGTTGCCTATCCCGTCTAAAGAAATCAACAATCTGGATGGTTCTAAGAAAGCCGAGACTGTGAATAAACTACACGATAAGGTTAGTAAATCTATCCAAAGGGCTAATGAGTCTTATGCTAAGTATGCATACCGAGGAAGGAAAGAAATTAATTTAAAAGTGGGAGATCTCGTGTGGCTACATGACATGATATGGAGGGCCCAAAAATTCTCTTGCCATGAATGTTTATCTAATGTGTTTTCTAATTTTGTAGCTCCTTATATCATTGAAGAATCCAACCTTGTTCAGATACAATTCTTTCTTTTGAAGTCAAAGCATAGAGGTCGGATGGAAGAAGGAGTCGAAGCCCCCATGCTAGTGGCCCAAGCAACAAAGCACGGGGACCACAATTTGATCCGGCAAAACTGGACCTCCAAAGCTTGAGCCGCCAATTTGACACCCGGCCCGCCCTTTAATGAAGACAACGTCTTCATAAGAAATGTAGCCAATCCTTTAAGGTTTCCAGAAAGTGGTAGAACGTTCAAATTGAAAAACTTTTGCTTCCAAAAACGATGCAATCATGGAGAGGCCAAGAAGAGCCATCCACGATCGGTTTCACGCCTATTCTACATTTGAATTCCTTGGAAAAACATGGGGAATTCCTATCCAATTCCACTCAAGAAGAATATCACTCCTAAAGCCTTTTGGGAGAATTTAAGAATAAAAGTTGTTTCCTTCATGTTTTTGCATTCGATTTTTGTTTTCCCAAACTAGGGTTTTTTTTGTTACGTCGGTTGCATGGATTTGCATGGGATTTCTAGGGTTAGCTAATTATTATTTGGGAGGATATTTAGGACATTTCCTTGGAGCCAAATAAGCTGGAGGAGGCGCGTAGGAAGAGCGTCCCATGAAGGCTCCTCATTGGTCCATCCTTCAAGCCATGGATTGGTGTTCTTGGAGATGATCTAGGCCGTCCGATGATAAGCATGTTTAGTTTAATTTTCTATTTAATCATCCCCATGCAAGTGTAATTGGCAGATTTGATTGAATAAAGATTTATCTTTTCAAATTTGATCTCTCCCCTTTGAATTTTTCCGCTTCAAAGACTCGGTCTCCGAAAACTTGTTTTCCGACCACCGAGAGACAAACCCACAGAGTTGATCATTTTCTGAGCGAACAATTAATCCTTACCACTTTTCTCCAGCCATTTCATGGTCTTAGGGTGAGATTGTGGATCCTAGCTCCTTCTTCAATCCCATTCTCATTTTGAGGATCATTTCTCCTAAACCCAAGCACCCCGGGTTGATTTCCGGTGTGTTTTTTGGGTACCGACCAAACCACCTATTTTCCCCAAAGGAATTCTCTCAATTTTTGAGAGATCTCTTCCTCATCCATATGTCCAGATTCATCCTCAACTTCGTCCCAAAATACGCCCCCATTCATTGAGAAGAGTGATTTAAAATCATTCCCGATTTGGAATTCTCTATTCGGTAAAACCCTAAAATTCCGCCTTGACCATCCGAGTTTCGTTTAGCATATCTTCCTGTTCCCATGATCATTCCTCTTAAAATTTTTGAGGATATCATCACCCCTCTATCCCTCCTCCAAAAATCAGCTCCAAATTCGTCCCCTAACCCCATTTTTTAATTCAATTTTTCCCTCCTCCCAATCCCGCACTTTTCGGAGCTGCCTAGTCAAACTAAGCTACTATTTGATTAGATATCTAGCAATTGGCTGAAGGGATTGCCTTAGATTTTTTAGGTAATTCACTCAACCCCTTCCCAAATATCCATTCCAAATTTCAGCCTTAAAATTCACTTCCTCATTGAGATATCATCATTCCTTCCCAAACCCTAATTCTATTTTTTTTGCAGATTTTCGTCAAAACCCTAATCGGTTTTCCTAATTTTCCTTCCTTCCATTCCATTTCGTGTCACTACAATTACGAAAAGAAATATTTCCGAATCAAAGAGCTTCAAATCTCTCACCAAGGGCCGACGGTCCTTCTAAAATTATCGAAAAATTCAATCAAAATGCATACAAACTCGAGTTACCGGGTGATTACGGAGTTTCAGCCACATTTAATGTACAAGATCTTTCTCCCATTGCTGTATTTGATGAAGAGGAACAAAATGGAGAAGAATTTCAAGTAGATTTGAGGTCAAATCCTTAAGAACCCGGGGAGGATGACATGCCATGGTTTGGCATTCCAAGCAGAGCACTCACCTGAGCCCGAGCTCGGGAATTTTCTAATTTGTGTGTTATTTTTGCAGGAAAATTAAATGAAGATTTACAAATTTCTAAGCCAACTTTAGATGATCAAGAAAGAGAAAAGTATGCGATAACTTGGCTTGGAGATGAGGCGGAATTGCAACCACAACCCAAAACCTCTGGATCCGAACCCGCGCCCGATCCTAGTTGAAGATGCACGTTGCATGGTGAGTTGGAGTCCCATGCATAAGTGATAAATTGACTCACGACTCAACTCACTAACATCTCCTTGGAGTGAAGGAATTTTCTTGCATTTTTAGGTTAAGTTTTATGTGAATTTTATGTTGAACATTTAGAGAACCTGAGAGGGTTTCTCGGCTAGGGTTTTAGCTTGGATTTTGCATGCTTTGCGTGGCACTTTCCATGAGGGTTTAATTGGCTGAAAGAATGGTATTTAAGGCTAATAAAGAAGGGAAATTTGGCTGAAGAGATTAAAGTAAACGTGGCTTGCACATCCTTGCAATCTCATTGGTCAAAATTTTGCCTCATTTTCTTCATTTCTAGCATGCTTCATGCATGACTTTGGCCACCAAATTTCCCTCTCTTTTTCCCTCTCTTTGTTGCTGTTAAAACCTTCCCTTACATGATTGTAATCATCAATTTGGAATTTGAATTAAAGTTTTTTTTTTAGTTTCTCCCTTCACGGGCATTTCCAACTTCAACCGGTATCCAGAATTCCTTTGGCAACCGTCAGTTTTGCAAGGTTTTCTTCCTCCGAGCTGGAGATTTCCTAAAGCTTCAAAGTCTCCAGCCTTCTTCAAGGATGTAGGGTGATTTTGAAGGTCACAAGCTCTTCAATCCATGAAATTTCGACCGATCCGTCTGAGTGATTACCTTTATTTTTGGAGGTATATTACTTAACCTTTTCACAAAGCTCCACTCAAAATTTCAGCCATAAAATTGATCTCATCGCCGAGTTATCCCCCTCACAAATTCTTTCCTGTTTCTGGACTATCGGGTTTTTCACAAACCCTACCCGGTCTCCAACCCTCTCCCTAAATCCATCTTGATTCTGTGTCAACTTGTGTACCATTCGATTAGGGCTCTCTTCTCATGTGAAGGAGATCAAAACTCCCTCATCACCGAGCTTCGTACTCAGTTGAAATTTGAATACAAAAGTGCTTTGCATTTTCTCCTTGGCTGTGGTTTTTCTGGCAACCAAGACTCGGCTCTCTGGTGGGTAATATACGGCAACATCCGAGAGGTTCTCCAAGGTTTTGGCTTCCCTTCCGAGCTAGGGTAAGCTAGGCTGTGCTACATGTCTTCAGACAATCTCCCGTGGTCTTAGGGTAAGCATGTAATCCCCATTAGCTCATTTCCATCTCCGGTTACTTTACATTTTGCGACCAACCACCATTCCTTTTCCGATAACCACCATTTTGGCACCCGATATTCCCCTCTGCATATCTCCCGACTCCCAAAAGATTTTACCCTCATTTTTGGAGGTTAAGCTCTTCTCTCATACGTAGACCATCCCTTGAAATCTCGGTTGCAAATTCCTATGCAACCCGACAACTCCCTTTCTTAATATCACTAATTTCTGGCCCATTTCTTCCCTTCTTTCTCACCCGAAGCCCCTTTTTTTCCCCTTCCCATTCTTGAAGCTTGGAATTTTGCTATCTTGTCGAGTTAAAGCTTGATGACTCGAAGTGGAGCAAACCACAACCCCAACTGAGACCATATTCCACCACAAAATCCACCTCCGGTCACCTCTAACCCTAAAGTTCCGGAGTCAACCATACAAGGACAACTCGATGAGATCCTTAAAAAGTTTGATATGGTATTCCAAAGGCTGGAGGCATCCTTCCCTCCAATGAGGGCCCCTCCAACCCCTGCTCCAAGGAGAAGACCCGGGAATGGCATGAGGAGGCCTCGACCTCAAGCAACTGAGGACTCTGATGATGAGTTCGGGTTCAATTATCAACCCACCCGTGAAGATGAAATGAGAAATATCAAGGTAACCATTCCACCCTTTCATGGCTCTTGCAATGGTGATGCATTCCTTGATTGGGTTGAAAAAGTAGATAAAGTATTTGATTGCTTAAACTATTCGGAACGGTTGAAGTTACAATTGGTTTCTTTGAAGTTAACCGGGTATGCTAGCTATGGTGGGATAGTTTGAAGGCCCAAAGGAGGCGTGATGGTGAGGATGATATTCCTACTTGGAGGGCCATGAAACTCTTCATGAGAAAGAGGTTTGTGCCGAGCCACTACAAGCAAGAACTCTTCCTCAAACTTCAATCATTGAAACAAGGAAGCCTTCCGGTGGAGGAATATTTGACCAAATTTGAAACACTTAGGATTCAGTGTGATCTAGATAAATCTGAGGAGCAAATCATTGCAAGGTTTTTGCGGGGTTTAAACAAAGAGATTGGAGATATAGTGGAACTACAACCTATCGATACCATGGATGCAATCATTCAACTTTCCATGAAAGTTGAGAGGCAAGTGAAGAGAAAAGGAAAGGGGGTGGCTAACCGATTTGCTACCAAGACCACCCCTCCCTACAAGCCCTTTTCTAAGGTCGAGGAGAAACCCCCTTTTGTGACGCCTTGGTCCCAAAAGAAAGAAAGCGAGGAGAAGCCAAATGATGAAAGCAATAGGCCTCGAGCAAGGGAGATTAAATGTTTCAAATGTCTTGGCTTAGGCCATATTGCCTCTCAATGTCAAAAAAAGAGAGTCATGATTCTTAGGGAGGACACCAATGAAGTGGTGAGTGAGGATGAAGTGCTGGAAGATGCTCGAGAGGAGCAAGAACCTGAGGAGGAGATTTTCCATGCTCAAGAGGGGCCCCTTTTGATGGTGATCTGAAGAGTTCTATCCTCCAAAGTCCGAAGTAAAGATTTCAAAAGGGAGAAAATATTCCATAGTAGATGCCTTATTCACAGGAAGGTATGCTCTCTTATCATAGATGGTGGGAGTTGTACAAATGTAGCATCTCGGGATCTTGTGGAAAAATTGGGGCTCAGGACTATGATGCACCCGAACCCTTACAAATTGAGATGGTTGAACGATAAAGAAGACATCAAGGTAACCAAACAAGTTCACTTGGAGTTTTCAATTAGGGGATACAAATATAAAGTGCTTTGTGATGAGGTGCCGATGAGTGCAAGCCACATTTTGTTGGGAAGGCCGTGGCAATATGATCGGCGGGTCCTTCATGATGGATACACCAATCACTACTCCTTAAAGTATCAAGGGAGAGCAATCAAGCTAGCTCCCCTTGGCCCGAATCAAATTGCTAAAGATGAGACCACAAGGAAGGAAGGTATGACTAAATCCAACTTTTTCATATCTAAGAAAGAATTGTTCAAATCTATTTTGGAAGGAGGACCGATTGTGATGCTAATGTTCTTAGAGAGGATGGAGGAAATTGAATCATTTCCTAAGGAGGTCCTAACACTTCTAAAGGAGTTCCAAGACGTTTTTTCCGAAGAGTTGCCACAAGGGTTGCCACAAGGGTTGCCACCCCTTAGAGGCATAGAACACCAAATCGATCTACAACCGGGAGTAGTGCTTTCTAATCGGCCATCTTATAGGTTGAATCCCGAGGAAGCCAAGGAGCTTCAAAGGAAAGTGCAAGAGATCCTAGACAAGGGGTACATTAGAGAATCTTTGAGTCCTTGTGCCGTACCCGCCCTATTCGTCCCAAAGAAGGATGGTAGCTTCCGGATGTGTGTGGATAGCCGAGTCATCAATCAAATCACAATCAAGTACCAGTTCCAGATTCCTAGGCTCGAAGACATGTTGGATAAGCTTAGTGTGGGAACTTATTTCTCCAAGGTTGACTTAAAGAGCGGTTATCATCAAATCCAGATGAAGGAGGGGGACTAATGGAAGACGGCTTTCAAGACCAAGTATGGTCTTTTTGAATGGTTAGTAATGACTTTTGGGCTATCTAATGCCCCTAGCACCAAGTATGCCTTTTGGGCTATCTAATGCCCCTATCTAATGGCTGTGGTTTTTCCGGCAACCAAGACTCTGCTCTCTGGTGGGTAATATCCGGCAACATCTAAGAGGTTCTCTAAGGTTTTGGTTTCCCTTCCGAGCTAGGGTAAGCTAGGTTGTGCTACACGTCTTCAGACAATCTCTCATTGTCTTAGGGTAAGCATGTAATCCCCATTAGCTCATTTCCATCTCCGGTTACTTTACATTTTCCGACTAACCCCCATTCCTTTTCCGATAACCACCATTTTGGCACCCGATATTCCCATCTGCATATCTCCCGACTCCTAAAATATTTTACTCTCATTTTTGGAAGTTAAGCTCTTGTCTCATACGTAGACCATCCATTCAAATCTCGATTGCAAAATCCTTATGCAACCCGACAACTCCCTTTCTTAATATCACTAATTTCTTGCCAATTTCTTCCCTTCTTTCGCACCTGATGCCCCTTTTCTTCCCCTTCCCATTCTTGAAGCTTGTCACCTATACTTGATGGTGATTTGGTTTATGGCTTGACTAGCCACGCACATTCAGAAACTTCCATCTTTCTTTGGAACTAATAGAGCAGGAACAACACAAGGACTCAAAGATTCTCTTATAAACCCCTTGTCAAGAAGCTCTTGGACTTGCCTTTGAAGCTCCTTGGCCTCCTTGGGATTCAATTGGTAGGAAGGCTGATTTGGTAGCACTACTCCCGGGTGGAGGTCAATTTGGTGTTCGATTCCCCTAAGGGGTGGTAAACCACAGGGTAGTTCTTCCGGAAATATATCTTGGTACTCCTCAAGAAGTGCTTGTACCTCATTTGGAACATGCTCAATTTCTTGGAGCCTTTCTTGAAACAAAACTAGTACAATCAGGCCTCCCTCTTGGATAGTCTTTATCAACTCTTTCTTGGTCATAAAGAAATTAGATTTCCACTTCCCCTCCCTCGTTGCAACTACATCCTGGACAATTTTGCTTGGCTAAAGTGGGGTGAGCTTGATGGTTTTCCCACCAAACTTGAAGGACTAATGATTGGTATAGCCATCATGGATAGCTCTTCTATCAAATTGACACGGCCTTCCAAGCAAGATGTGGCTTGCACTCATCGGCACCACATCACATAACACTTTGTCTACATAACCACCAATTGAGAATTCAATGCTTATTTTCTTGGAGACCTTGAGATCTTCCTTCTAATTTAGCCACAGAAATCTATACGGATTTGGATACTCCGTAGTGACAAGCTTCAACTTCTTTACAAGATCTTTAGATTCCACGTTGGTGCAACTCCCTCCATCTATAATCAAGGAACATACCTTCCCTTGAATTAGGCATCTACTATGGGATATATTTTCTCTTTGTACCCCTTTACCTCGGGATTGGGTGGTGAGAACTCGACAGATCACCATCAAGAGAGGTCCTTCTTGTGCATGGCAAACCTTCATCGGCTCTTCCTCTTCACTAATAACCTCATTAAACTCCTCAAGAAGAATAATCACTCGTTTGTTGGGCATTAAGAGGCAATGTGGCCAAGGCCGAGACACTTAAAACACTTGATCTCCCTTGACCTAGGCCGAATACCATCATGTTTGGGCTTTACTTCAAATTCCTTCTTTTGACTCCAAGGCTTAAGAAATGATGGCTTATCTTCATTCTTAGGAAATGGTTTCAACGAAAGCGTGGCCCTTGGTAAAAACCGGTTAGAAACACCTTTGCCTTTTCTCTTGATTTTTCTTTGCTCTGATTTCCTTGTTTAGGTGACACGCTCCAAAATGCGGAGGTGCCGGAAATAAAAGTGAAGATTGTAATCTGCCTGGTAGGACAGGGAATAAGGCGGAACAGGGGAGTGCAACGTTTATTTCTCTAAATGCATAAAGGTTTAGGTTATAAAACTCAGCCAACTTAAAATTAAGGGCGTGGACTAAGTTTGACCAGATTTGCAGCTTAAAAGCACGTGTGGAACATTAAAATATAAGGAGACACTTTCAGATGCACAAGCAGACAAACAGAAAGAAACAGTGCAGGAGTGATGGGGGAACTCCTNGAGGAGCCGGAAGAACAAATATTGGCACGGTTCCTAAGAGGGTTGCATAAGGATATTGGTGATGTGATGGAGTTACCACTTGTAGAATCCTTGGATGCCGCCATTCAACTAGCCTTGCGGGTGGAAAGACAACAAAAAAAAGAAGGCCAAGAAAAATGTGGTAAAGCCAAGTCCGGTTTATAATACACCCTACAAGCCACCTCCAAGACAAGAGAACAAGACCTTCCAACCAAAACCGTGGGCTCAAAAGAAAGATGTTCCCCCTAAACCATTTGAAGATACTAACAAGCCACGGTCAAGAGATATAAAGTGTTTCAAGTGTCTTGGATTAGGGCATATTGCTGCACAATGCCCTAATAAGAGGGTAATGATACTTCTTGAAAGTAGTGGTGCAGTGGTTAGTGAAGATGAACCAATGGAGGGTGAAGGTGAGCAAATGGCCGAGCCTTTGGAGGAAGTGTGTCGAGCACAAGAAGGTCCCCTCCTAATGGTTATCCGAAGGGCCCTCACCACCAATGGCCAACCCGAATCTGTCCAGAGAAACAACATCTTCCACAGCCGATGTTTAGTCAATGATAAAGTGTGCTCCCTAATCATAGATGGAGGGAGTTGCACTAATGTAGCCTCCACCGAGCTTGTTGAGAAGCTACAACTTCAAACGTAGGAGCATCCCCACCCTTATAGGCTCCGATGGCTAAATGATGAAGGAGACCTAAAGGTGACCAAGCGTGCAAGAATTGAGTTCTCAATTGGGAATTATAAGGATGCTGTAATTTGTGATGTGCTACCGATGGATGCAAGCCACCTTCTTTTAGGGAGGCCGTGGAAATTTGATCGGCAAACCTTGCATGATGGGCTGTCCAATGAATACACATTCAAATGGGAGAACCAGAACATTAGACTTACACCTCTAGTACCTTCGGACATAGCTAGAGATGAGAGAATGAGAAGGGAGAATTCTTCCAAGAAGGTGTTGTTCATTAATAAAAAGGAGCTCTCCCGGGAGTTACTTCAAGTTGCACCAATTGTGTTTATCCTATTCCGGGAAAGAGTGGAAGAAATCGGAGGAGCTCCGGAGGAAGTTTTAGCTCTCATAGAAGAGTATGGAGACGTGTTTCCCGAAGAGCTGCCAATCGGTTTACCTCCAATACGAGGTATTGAGCACCGGATTGATCTCCAACCGGGAGTGGTTCTTCCTAACCGGCCAGCATATAGAATGAACCCCGAAGAAGCTAAAGAGCTTGATGAACAAGTGCAAGAGCTCTTGGAGAAAGGATACATCCGAGAGTCACTTAGTCCTTGTGCGGTGCCTACTCTCTTGGTACCAAAGAAGGATGGCTCCTCTCGGATGTGTATTGACAGCCGTGCCATCAATCAAATAACTATCAAATATAGGTTCCCTATACCGCGGCTGGAAGATCTTTTGGATGAGCTTAGCGGGGCTGCTTTCTTCTCAAAGATCGACCTCAAAAGTGGCTATCACCAAATACGAATGCATGAAGGAGATGAATGGAAGACGGCCTTCAAAACCAAGTATGGACTTTATGAATGGTTAGTTATGCCATTTGGGCTATCTAATGCCCCTAGCACTTTTATGCGTTTAATGAACCATGTGCTGAAAGATTACTTGGGAAAATTCGTGATAGTATACTTTGATGATATATTAGTCTATAGTGCACAATATCTGGATCACTTGGGACACCTTCGTATATTATTTGATGCACTTAGACAGGCTCAATTATTTGGCAATTTGAAGAAGTGCTCCTTTGTCCAAGAGAAGGTGCACTTCCTCGGTTTCATACTCTCTAAGGATGGAATGGAAGTAGATCCAAGCAAAATAGAAGCAATACGGGAATGGCCAATTCCAAAATGTGTTTCGGATATTAGAAGTTTTCATGGATTGGCTTCATTTTATAGGAAGTTTATAAAGGGGTTTAGTACCATTGTGGCCCCTCTCACGGATTGCACTAAAAAAGGGAAGGAGTTTGAATGGACCCCGGCTTGCCAACAAAGTTTCAATCGGATCAAGGAGGCTCTTTGCAATGCTCCTCTCCTCATGCTTCCGGATTTCAATAAGGTGTTTGAGATTGATTGTGATGCCTCGGGGCTAGGCATAGGAGCTGTTTTAATGCAAGAAGGAAGACCCGTGGCTTATTTTAGTGAAAATCTCAAAGGGGCAGCCTTGAATTACTCCACTTATGACAAGGAAATGTATGGTTGATGAGAACAATTGAAGTGTGGCAGCACTACCTCCTCCCTAAGGAGTTTATTATACATACCGACCACCAAGCTTTGAAACATATTAGAAGCCAAGGGAAACTCAGCAAGAGGCATGCAAAGTGGGTGGAATTTCTTGAGAGATTTCCTTATATCATAAAGTACAAAAAGGGTGAACTAAACGTGGTGGCCGATGCCCTCTCAAGAAGGATTGTATTGCTCACCGAACTCAATTCCCGAATCTTGGGGTTTGAGTGGATCAAGACTTCCTACAAAGAAGACCCCGACTTCCAACAATGGTATAAAAAGTGTTTGAACAAAGAAAATAGTGCCTATCATTTGGCGGATGGATATTTATTCAAAGGGAGACAACTTTGTATCCCTAAATGTAGTCTTCGGGAATCCTTAGTGAAAGAAGCTCATGGTGGAGGATTAGCCGGACACTTTGGAGCGTGTCATTAGGACTCTAAGGAACCTTGCTATGATTTGCTCCTCGGGTTCTTGAAGATCACATCAAATCCGTAAGGTCTCAAACTCGGCTAAATAGTCTTCAACCGAGAGGGTGCCTTGCTTCAAAGTTTGGAGTTGGAGGAAAAGCTCTTGTTTATAATGGCTTTGAACAAATGGCCTCCTCATGAGCATTTTCATTGCTCTCCATGTCAAAACTTCATCATTTCCCTCACGTCTTCTATTGGACCTCACACTATCCCACCAAAGGCAAGCATAGCCGGTCAACTCTAAAGAAACCAATTGTAGTTTGGCCTTTTCCGAATAGTTATAACATTCAAAGATTTTATCCACCTTTTTAACCCAATCAAGGAAAGTATCACCACTACAAGATCCATTTAAGGAAGGGATAGTAACCTTAACATTCCTTAACTCATCTTCTAGACTTGGTGGATCAAAAGAGATAGCATCTTCACTTGCGTCCTCGGAGTCAAGGGTTCGGCCACTTCTCATTCCTTGGCCGGGCCTTCTCCTCGGCACAGTGGGTTGTCTTCTCACGGTTTGAGTTGGCCTCCAAACGTTGTAGAGCAAGATCAAACCTCCTATTGAGCTCATCTATTTGCCCTTGGTAGCTTTATCTAGCTTCTCTCGGATTAGAGGGTGCGGGAGGTGGTACATTGGGTGTGGCGGGTTCTCAGGGTGGGGTTAAGGGTAGCTCCACTACGAGTCATCAAGTTATGCTCTAGATATCAAATAAAAATGACAATAGAAGGGTGGTGGTTAGGAAAGGGGCTCTCATACCAGATGATGTGCTATGAGAATGGTGGTTGGGTCGGTTAAGGAGAAATGGAGAGAGAAAAGAGGTGGAAAATGGGAAAGGTTGGCTTGAGTAAAGGAAATACATGGTCAAATGTCTTTTTCCAGATCTCCGATGACGTATTGGGTTAGATGCGGAAATTTGGAGGAAAGGTAGATGAGGGTGAGAGGGTTTATGGGTCAAAATATCACGGTAAATGAATAAGGGAATCAGAAGATATGCAGAAAATGGCTAGAGTGCTAAAAAATGAGCTCTTGGGAAAGGAATATTGGAAAGTGGTAAACGGAAGGATAAACTTGAACGGAGGAGAAGCTTTGGGGTTCACACCCTTACCTTGACTTCCACTAGAACGTGGTTGAAGGAGTGTGGTATGGCTTACCTAACCCAAGCTTGAATGGCAGCAAAAACCGGAGTGGAGCTCTCGGTTGTTTCCGAACGTAACTCACCGGAAAACCCGAGTCTTGGAGGAGGTGAAACCACAAAGGAAATGAGATGCAAAATGCAATCTTTAATTTCAAACTTCACTGAGTACAAATTAGCTCCAAGTGAGCTCAAAATCACCCCAAGCTTGGGAGGGTGGGCTCCCAAAAATTAAAAAAAAAAACAGCTTACTCGAAAAGGCAAAACAAGGAGGAAACAACTAAGTTGACCTCCTAGAAGTTACCCGAAAAGGAGGCACCAAGGCTGACCATGGTTCCCCCTTCAGTAAAATACAAAAGAGGGTTTTCACGTGACTAACCCTTCAGTAAAATAAAACCCTAATTCTAACCCTTACAATATACCATTTTTCACTCGGCAATTGTTCAACCGAAAAACTAACAAAACACTAAATGACATAAAAATTGGATCTTTATCCCTTCATGTGAACTTTGGCTGTTAAAGTATCCGAGAAAAATGGGCTTGGACTTCCCTTCTCCAAATCTTGGATGGACCATGCAATGGTTGAACCCACGGCTAGGTTTATGTCGTCTTGTGTTGCCTCCATCTCTATTTCTCCACCTTGCTCTGCGGGTATTGTGGAATGTTCCCAAGTGAAAAGATGTTTGGGCTTTCCTTGCTCATCCAAAGTTGGCTCTTCCATTAAGGTTCCTTGCCTAAATAACCATACAAAATGAGCAAACATGTTAGCAAACTTCTTGGCTCGGGCTCGGGTTATAGGCCCTCGGGATGTCTTCTTGGTTTTTGTCTCTGATTGCACATCAACTATCCCACATATGACTAGGAACTCTGCACATTGGTTAGAGCATTGGAAAGATGGCAACATTACCTATTGGCACGAGAGTTTATCATTTGCACAAATCACAAGTCTCACAAGTTTGTTAACGACCAACACAAGCTCAACAAACAACATGCCAGATGGATAGAATTTACAGAGTCATTTCCCTATGATATACATTACAAGAAAGGTAAGGAGAATGTGGTAGCTAATGCCTTTTCTCACTTGTATATTCTTATTTCCTCATTAGGAGCTAAAATACTTGGGTTTGAATTTATAAAAGATACATACCCTAGTGATAATGATTTGAGAGAACTATATGCGTTTTGTGAGAAAACTAATTCTGGTGGATACTACAAGCATGATGGTTTTCTTTTCAAAAAAGATAAATTATGTGTTCCTAAATTTTTTATTAGAGAACATTTAGTAAGGGATGCACGTGGAGGAGGTCTTATGGGGCATTCTGTGATAGCAAAGAGATAAGGTGTCTTGTACATGCCACGTCTAAAAAGCGATGTCGAAAGGATTTGTAACAAATGTGTTACATGTTAACAAGCAAAGTCTATAATTCAACCCAATGGCTTGTACATGCCGCTACCCATCCCTAACTCTCCCTAGATAGATATTTCGATGGATTTTGTACTAGGTTTGACTTGAAGTAAAAAAGGTAATGATTTAATTTTTGTTGTGGTGGATATATTTTCCAAAAATGACACATTTTATTTTGTGTCACAAATCTATTGATGCAACCCATATTGCTAATTTGTTTTTTGAAGAAATTGTTACGATGCATGAGATTCCTAAAACCATTGTATCTCATAGAGATGCAAAGTTTTTGAGTTATTTCTAGAAAACATTACGTGGTAAATCAGGTACCAACTTCTATTTTCCACCACTTGTAACCCACAATCTGATGGACAAACAGAAGTTGTCAATAGGACCTTATCAACATTACTACAATCCATCATAAAGAAAAACACGTTGGAAATAGTGTCTACCACATATTGAATTTACTTATAATAGCTCAGTACATTAATCTACTAAGTTTTCACCGTTTGAAATTTGTATATGGTTTTAATCCACTAAATCCTTTGGATTTATCTCCTTTACTTATTTGTCTAGTCTTCAGGGTTCAAGCTTTCATAGTTAGAGGATTCAAGGTATATGGTTCAAGGGCTCAAGGTTCAAGGTTCAAGATTCATGATTTTATTGTTAAGGATTCAATAATTTCAAGGTTATAGGGTTTCATGGTTCTAGGGTTCAGGATTGAGAGTTTCATGGCTAACGGTTGAAAGTTCTAGGGTTCGAGGATTTCATGGTTTAGTGTTTTATGGTTAAAGGTTTGAGGGTTTCAAGGTTAACAAGTTTAGGATTTAGAGTTCAAGCTATTCTAGGGTCCAAAATTTTATGTTTAGGGTTCAAGGGTCCACGGTTAAGGGTTTATGATGTGCCCGAGGACTCCCACCCACCGGAAGGCATGATGACCCGCAACCGTGCAAGGCGTCTTTCTAATGTGTTTGTTGATTTTGCAGGGACATTATTACCTCCAAGAGGTCTCTTGAATGCTCCCACTTCTATTGACAAAGAGCTCCCCAAGCATTGCCTACAATGGGAGCATGGAATGAGGGAGACAACCATCGAAGTACCAAGATCACCTCCGTCCGAGGCATCCCACCCCAGGGTGCACCAAGACGAGGCCTAGTGGATTGCTCTCCTTGGCATTCTTCATTCTAACAAGAGGATATCATAGCAAGGGGAGGGTTGTTTGGTCATTGATGTGCCGTCCAAGTGTGAGCGGCGCACCGTGGTCGGAAATGTGCGTACACGGGATCCGGATGAGGTGTCGTGTACGGCGGTCGGAAAATGGACTCGGGCGAATTTATGAATTAGGGTGCGGAAGTGTAATGGGTTGGAAATAATGGAGATTGAGGGTGGAAATAAGGAATTGGCTCGGGAAAATATGAGGGTGGCTCGGATAGATGGTATGGACCGGAATCGGCTTGTGGAGGAGGTTGATAGCTCGGGGATGGAGATGAGTTTTCGGGAAGGTAGAGATGAAGGGAAAAGTTGGATAATCTGAACACTTGAGCAATCAAAGTGTTCGGATTAGTAGACCTCGGTAATGTTCGGATGTGACTCACCGATCACACTCTCGAGGGTTGACGGAACTCGGCCGGATATTACTCACCGGAGGGGAAACGTCGAGAAAGAGCTTCAACCAAAGGTATGAAGGTGCTAAGCACAATTCTATTAAAATTCTCTCTACCTTCAACGTGAAGGTTGATACACTTAAATAAACTTAAAAACAAAAACAAAAGATAAATGAAAAAGAAATAAACTAAGCCCTTGGATCGGACGGACGTCTTGGATTAGTTTCGGGAAGATCTTCGGTTGACTTTAGGCTCGATCCATTAAGATATGCACTGCTGAATTTGAATGGAGACTATTGTTGACCGAAGAAGACCATATCTCGGATATCACGGGATTTGAGCGGGCCAATTTGAATTCAAACTCTCGGATGAACCTGGCCTGACCGAGGGAGGAGATTCACGGCTGAATTTGGACGCAGATCTTTCTGTTTCTGCCGACGGCTCGGAGGGCACTCGGTTGATTAAAAAATGTTGACTCGGAGTTGACCATATCTTGGATATCACGGGATTTGAGCGGGCCAATTCGAATTCAAACTCTCGGATGAACCTGGCCTGACCGAGTGAGGAGATTCACGGCTGAATTTGGACGCAGATCTTTCTGTTTCTGCCGACGGCTCGGAGGGCGCTCGGTTGATTCAAAAATGTTGACTCGGAGTTGACCAAAGGAAGACCTTGACTTCACCGTGGCTTGACCAAAGGTTGACCGTGGCTCGGCTACGGCGTTCCTTTGCGGGCCTTCGTGCATTCCCTCTTCTGGGCTGCTTTCTATTCCTTCTCCAATGTTATTTGCTGAAAATTAAATAAAAACAAATGTGACCGAAAGTTGGCCCATGAGTGAATACTCGATCCGTGGTAAATGGGTCGGGCATTCTTCCATGTTGGTCACTTATTTTCATGGGCCGAAATCCTAGAGGATTTCGGCAAAGCCGACGATCGATCCTTGGTGGGTCGTCGGGTCATGGTCGCGGGGGTGGCCGCCGGGCGTGTCGTGGCCGGGTGGTCCGGGTGTGTCTCGGCCGGGCGTGTCGGATGTTTCGTGGGCGGGGGTGTTCAAACACCAATCGGGTTCCCTTGAAGGTGTTGTTCCTGCAAAATTAGCAACCCAATTAGTAAACCCATGACCGATCATGGGGGCTTGACCGACGATGTACTTTGATTGTACATCATCCTCCCGAGGTTGAAGAGGATTTGCCCTCAAATCTATCGGTCCTTCATCAATTTCTTCGGATGGTATAAGGAGTTTAATTTCAAGATGATGTGGCGATTCGTCGGGCGGCTTTTTCGGAAAGGGGTCAAAGAATCGGCTAAGTAAGAGGTTGCTCTTAGCCGTCACATGTTTCCTTTCGGCCTCATCTCTCCTTATTTGTTCCGGCGTCATTGGAGCAAGAGTGATATTACGTCCATCCATCTTGAACGTATACCGATTCGTGAGGCCATCGTGTATCACTTGGCGGTCGAATTACCAAGGTCGTCCAAGAATCAAATGTGTAGTGCTCATAGGCACTACGTCACAAAGGATCACGTCTTTGTACCGGTCGATGGTAAAAGCTATCCGGGTTTGTTTTGTGACCGGAATGTCTTCGTGGTCGTTTAGCGATTTCAATTTGTATGGCGTCGGATGTATGGTTGTCGGGAGCATCAAATTGTCGACCATTTCTTGGGAAGCTACATTGGTGCAGCTTCCGCCATCGATGATCAAGGAACACACTTTTTCCTTGATGGTGCATCGGGTGTGAAAAAGATTTGTTCGTTGATGATCCGGCATTTGTTGTTGTTGTGTGGTCAAGATTGATCGGATCATCATGAGTTGGGGCCCATCTTGGGCGTGGCAAACTTCCTCTTCGATTGGGCTCGGTTCCTCTTTGACTTCGTTTTGACCTTCATCG
>QAOC01018502.1:272187-294067 GCA_003255005.1 Begonia fuchsioides
GGGAAGGTAGAGATGAAGGGAAAAGTTGGATAATCTGAACACTTGAGCAATCAAAGTGTTCGGATTAGTAGACCTCGGTAATGTTCGGATGTGACTCACCGATCACACTCTCGAGGGTTGACGGAACTCGGCCAGATATTACTCACCGGAGGGGAAACGTCGAGAAAGAGCTTCAACCAAAGGTATGAAGGTGCTAAGCACAATTCTATTAAAATTCTCTCTACCTTCAACGTGAAGGTTGATACACTTAAATAAACTTAAAAACAAAAACAAAAGATAAATGAAAAAGAAATAAACTAAGCCCTTGGATCGGACGGACGTCTTGGATTAGTTTCGGGAAGATCTTCGGTTGACTTTAGGCTCGATCCATTAAGATATGCACTGCTGAATTCGAATGGAGACTATTGTTGACCGAAGAAGACCATATCTCGGATATCACGGGATTTGAGCGGGCCAATTTGAATTCAAACTCTCGGATGAACCTGGCCTGACCGAGTGAGGAGATTCACGGCTGAATTTGGACGCAGATCTTTCTGTTTCTGCCGACGGCTCGGAGGGCACTCGGTTGATTCAAAAATGTTGACTCAGATCATGGGGGCTTGACCGACGATGTACTTTGATTGTACATCAGTCATCACGTGGTAATGTATATATATATATATATATATATATATGTTTGATGTAGTTTAAAGTTGTAACCAATTTTTGGGTTGAAGCTTTGTTAGGTTTTGGTTCAGTTTGGACCAAGTCAAGTTCCTTCTTGTTGGGACTTAGGGAAAACCCATTTTCCAAATGAATTCTATAATTTTTTTGGCAACTTGGACGTGGGATAGAGTCAAGAGCTGGTGGAGTAGGAGGCAAGTTGATGGTGGGCCCTTTGTCCACCAAACCCCTACTATTACCACTCATTTAGTCCCTATTTTAGGAAAGTTGATGGTGGTCCCTTTTTTCAAGAGCTGTTGAAGGTTGGGAGGGTATGAAACTCTACCGTCCATGACGCGCCCAGCGGACTCAGCCCGGACACCCCCGACACTCCCGACCTCAACAAGCCCGACACCCACCTGACGACCAGCAAAGAATCGGTCGTCGGCCTCGTCAAAATCCTCTAGGATTTCGGCCCAATTGAATAAGTGACCATCATTCGGTCACATTTACTTTTGGTTTATTTTTATCACCAAATAACTTTGGAGAAGGATGAAAACCGCCCAAAAGAAGAAGACGCACGAAGACCTACGAAGGGAGAAGGCGGCCACACCATGGTCAAGACACGGTCAAGACATGGTCAAGACACGGTCAAGACACAGTCAAGACATGGTCAAGACACGGTCAAGACACGGTCCACCTTCGGTCAACTAGGAGACCTTGACCAAATCCTATTCGAAACTTGACTTAAATCTGTGAGTAATCCAATTATTTTGTCAAGGAAAGGACAAGAATCGAGTTGGCACACAAGGATTTATCGGTGTCCGAGACATGGACACCCGCGGGACACGCTTCAAGACATCAACGACCAACCAAGCTTTTCCATCCGAAATACCCGTGCCCTTATCTTCTTTCAGACAACCTAGGAGTGCCTGAAGTTACAATTTCAAAATGGCACGGACATATCCCTTGGAGTCCGGAAAAAGGTTCAGCCAGCCAAATTTTGAAGCACCCGCGCGCGCCCATAAATCATCCATCGAGCTACCAACGGAACAACATGGATTTTCATCCAAAGAATCCATGCCAAAGCTGCCATAATCATCAGAGGACCGTATGGCAACAGCATTTTAAAATGGAACGCGCGAATCCCTCACTTTTCAAATTTAGCCGAGCATATCTTCATTGGTTCGAACCATCAGCCAAAGGGGAGCGTATTGGTCCAATTTCGGTCAAAGAAGATCTTCTCCCAAGCGATCCAAGATGCCCGTCCAATCCAAGGGCTTAGTTTATTTCTTTTCATTTTATTTTTCGTTTTTTCTTTTAAGTTTATTTAAGTGGATCGGCCTTCATTGGAAAGGTAGAGAGAATTTTAATAGAATTGTGCTTAGCACCTTCATACCCTTTTGGTTGAAGCTCTTTCCGACGGTTTCTTCTCTGGTGAGTCATATCCGGCAAAACTCCGTCAACCCTTGAGTGCCCGATCGGTGAGTCACATCCGAGAGCATCCAAGGTCTACCGATTCTAACAATTTGATTGCTCAAGTGTTTGAATCGTCCGACCTCACCCCTTCAAACTTTCCATTCCATCTCCTAAGCCTTCAAATTCATCCACCGCCGATTCCGGCCCACATCTCTTCACCCGAGCCATCCCTCTTTTTCATCCAAACCACCTCCATAAATTTCCCTCAAATCCCATACATTTTCATCCCATTACACTTCCGCACCCTAAATCCTAAATTTGCCCGAATCCATTTTCCGACTGCCGTGCACGGTACCTTACTCGGGTCACGTGTGCGCATATTTCCGACCACGGTATGCCGCTCCCACTTGGACGGCACATCAGGACAACTTCCTTGAAAAAAAGGTCGGCAATGACTGGGGCTTCGGTCGTCTTGGAGCATGCTACAAAATGGGCCATCTTTGAAAACCGATCCACCACCACCATAGTGGAATCTTTGCCTCGGCTAGTTCGGGGAAGGCCGAGAACAAAGTCCATACTAAGTGCTTGCCATGGGTGATCCGGTACCGGGAGTGGCAAGTATAATCCTTGGGCCAAGGTTCGGGTCTTGGCCTTTTTACACACCGTGCATCGCTCCACGAAGTGGTGCACGTCTCTAAAAAGATGTGGCCAATAAAAATGCTCCTTGAGCATCTCCCATGTCTTCTTTTCACCAAAATGTCCCGCAAGGCCACCTCCATGAGCCTCGGTAATGAGAGACTAACAGATGCTTCCTCTCGGGATGCATATCCGTCCACCGCGGAAGAGATATCGGTCGGTCACATTGTAACCCATTAATTCACCTTTGATTGTGGCTTGAAAGCATGGGCCAAAATCCGGGTCATCATTATATCCAAGTTTCATCCAATCAAAACCAAAAAATCTAACCTTGAGTTCGGTAAAGAGGGCACTCCTTCGGGATAGTGCGTCGGCAACAACGTTCGTGTCCCCTTTTTTGTAAAATCCAGAAGGGTGAGCACGGGCGCTTCACAAAGCCGTGCCTTGATGTGATCAAAACTTGCTTGACAAAGTTTTGACCATGCAAATTCCTTCCCTTTCTGGGTGAGCTCAGTTAAAGGTTCCATGATGGTGCTAAATCATTTAATAAACCGCCAGTAGAAATTGGCGAGTCCATGGAAGCTTCGGACATCTGAGACGCCTTGTGGTGTCGGCCATTCTCGGATGGCCTTTATTTTCTCGCCGTCTACCTCGACACCATCCTCGGATAGCACAAAGCCGAGAAAGTGTATGCGCCGTTGGGCGAAGGCGCACTTCTTGCGGTTGCCGAATAGCTTGGTCCGTCACAATATAATAAAGAGTTGTTCCAAATGGCTCGGTACATCTGCACTATAAACAAGAATATCATCAAAATAGACAATGATAAACTTACCCAAATATTCTCGGAGCACGTGGTTCATTAGGCGCATGAACGTGCTCGGTGCGTTGGTGAGTCCGAACGGCATGACGAGCCACTCGAACAAACTGTACCGTGTCTTGAAGGCCGTCTTCCATTCGTCGCCTTCGCGCATCCATATTTGATGGTAGCCACTCTTAAGGTCTACCCGGGAAAATAACTTAGCACCGCTAAGTTCATCTAATAAGTCATCAAGTTGGGGCATCGGAAACTGATACTTGATGGTAATGTCATTGATGGCTTGGCTATCGACAAACATGCGGTGGCTCCCGTCCTTCTTTGGAACTAAGAGTGTCGGGACCGCACATGGGCTCAAGGACTCTCAGATATAGCCCTTAGTTAGAAGCTATTGCACTTGCTCTTGCAAAATCTTGTTTTCTTCCGGGTTGAGGCGATAAGGTGGCCGGTTAGGTAGCATGGCTCTCGGTTGGAGGTCAATGTGATGCTCGATGCCACGGAGCGGCGATAAGCCTTCGGGAAGTTCCTCTGGGAACACATCTCGGTATTGGTCGAGGAGAGGTTGCACTATCTCGGGAATGTGCTCTTCTCCTTCAATTTCAAGCTCTCGGTGTAGAAGCATGATGATCAGACCCTCTTTTCTTTCGGCTTGGCCATCGCCTCTTTTCTTTCGGCTTCATCTTTAGAAATTTGCTCCGATGTCAAGGGAGCCAATATGATGTTACGCCCGTTCCATTTAAACGAATATTGGTTGGATTGGCCGTGGTGTAGTGTGTTTCGGTTGAATTGCCACTGTCGGCCGAGCAGCAAATGGGTGGCGCTCATCGGCACCACGTCACATAGGACTGTGTCCTTGTAATTACCGATCACAAAGTCTACCCGGGTGTGTTTGGTGACCCGGACATCCTCTCGGTCGGTAAGCCATCGTAGCTTGTACGGTGTTGGGTGCTCGGTCGTGGTCAGCGTGAGCTTCTCGACAAGGTCGCGTGACGCGACGTTGGTGCAACTCCCACCATCGATAATCAATGAACAAACCTTGCCTTTGAACAAGCATCGGCTATGGAAAAGGTTTTCCCGTTGATATGCTTCTTGTTGCGGCTGAGTTGATAGGACACGTCGGATCATCATAATTACTGTCCCATCTTGGGCGTGACACATCTCGTCTTCGGCCGGGGCCGATTCATCCTCGGCCTCCTTGGCCGGCTCGTCCTCGCTCACGACCTCCTCGGTCTCCTCGAGAATGGTCATGACACGGCGATTAGGGCATTCACCGACTATGTGTCCGCGTCCGAGACACTTAAAACACTGAATTTCTTGGGTCCTTGGTTGTTCGCCTACCGAGTCCCGAGGTTTGGTGTCCGTGTCTCGCTTAGGGGCCCACGGCTTACATGCCATGCCCGGTTCTTCAGTCCTTGGCGCGGGCCGGTACGGTGTTGGCGGCTTCGGGGCCAAGCGTTGAACCACGGCTTTTATGGATGAAAATCCCTTGAGGTTTGCTGGTTGTTGTTGATCGGTCTTGTCCACGTCCAATGGATGATCTTCAGACATCTAAGAGATATATCCGTGCTAATTTGAACCTTGTCCTTTCCTTGACCAAATAACCAAAATACTTAGGGATTTAAGTAAAGTGGCCGATAGGATTTGGCCAAGGCCTTCTAGTGGGCCGAAGGTGGGCCGAGGCTTGACCGAGGGTCGGTCAATGTTCGGCCGAGGTGGTCCTTCGTGGGCCTTTGCTTATGAAATGAGTGCTTCTCTTCTTGGGCTGTCTTCTCTTTCTTTTCTAAGGCTAATTGCTGGCTGAAAAGAATTAAACTAAGTGTGACAAAAATTAGGGCCCATGGTTTAACACTTGATCCGTGGTGATTTGGATCGAGCGTTCTCCCATGTCGGTCAGTTATTCTAACGGGCCGAAGCCCTAGTGGACTTCGGCAAGGCCGACGACCGAGGCTTGGGTGGTCGTCGGGTCATGGTCGTGGGGTGCCTGTCGGGAGGCTGGGCGCTGGGCGTGTCATGGCCGGGGATGCTCGGACACCACATGATCGAGACTTTAGGTCGCTCCCGATCATGTTCGGACGGAAATTCAAAGTTATGTTTCCTGCAAAATAAGCAACTAAGTTAGTAAAATCTCTCGTGCTCGTCGGGTCCATGTCTGTGTTGTGCTCCGGTTGCACAAAATGGCCCCTCTCACAAATTGCACCAAGAAGGGGAAGGACTTTGAATGGACCCCAGAATGTCAACAAAGTTTCAATCGGATCAAGGAAGCCCTATGCAATGCTCCTCTCCTTATGCTCCCGAACTTTAATAAGGTGTTTGAAATTGATTGTGATGCTTCGGGATTAGGAATAATGGCTGGTTAATGCAAGAAGGAAGGCCCGTAGCTTACTTTAGTGAAAAGCTAAAAGGGGCAGCCTTGAATTACTCTACTTATGACAAAGAAATGACACGCTCGGGGTTAGGAGGTGTTGGGAGAAAAGGGAACAAATGGAAAGACAAGGCAATCTGCCGAGAGAACAAGAAGGACTGGCAGAAACAGGGGAGTGAACACACTAGAGCTCCAAATGCATACGGGCCCTTGGGCTAAGATTTGGAAGGACTTAAACTTTAAGGAGTGGGCTAACTTTGGCCAAATTTTCAGAGTGAGATCACGTGGAGAACTTAAAATGGCACGGGGTGAATTTCTGGTGCACAAAAAGACAAAACTGTTTTAGGCAGTACAGAAGGTATGGAAAGATCTCTGTACAACTTTCGATGTAGGTAATCTGGGAAGCCAAAAATTGACAGAAATTAACTTCAATGAGAGGGGAAGAGAATGGTGGGTTTTCGGAGGCAAACTCAAGACTCGATTACAAGTTACGAAAATTTGAAATTAGGTCGACAGAATGGGCCTAAATTGATTAATCCACTAGAAAGGTGGAGAAAGGAACGTGCACAACCTCGAATTGAAGAAATCTGGGAGTGACATGTAAAAAAAAATATTTCTAGATGTGAATGAGGAACAGAAGTTTGCACGGAGTGGACTTTTGATGCACAAATCCACTCGGGTAAGGAAACAAAGACAACAATCACACCAAAAAAAAACAACAAGACCCGAAAACAAATAAGGTGGGATGAGGGCTATATGACTTCCAATCTTACCGTGATCCTAATCAAGTGAGGAGGAAGGTTGGAATGAGGGCTAAGTGATCCTAGCAAAATCACCAACACCAAGACAAACAAAAACAAGGATATTACTCACCTTGGATGAAATGTCGTGAGAAAGGAAAGGGGGTTTGAGAGCTTCAAGCTTCCAAAGTTTTATCCAATTCTTTTCTATCTGCAAATGCTGAGAAAGAAAGGGTAAAAACCCTCCTTCCCACGAGCTACAAAAGGCATATGATTATCACCTATAGTCCTAAGTGCTAAACCAACATCAAGGTATGGTAAATGGGGCCCACCCTTGACTTTCATCACTAACAAGAGTGATGGTCACTAAGGGAAGGTAAAACCCATCCCCTAAGGCTTCCTAAGACCTTTCCACTTGCAGCCACGTTTACTAACTTACAACAAAAGAGAGACAAACATACTTGCATGGTTTTCACGCAAACCATGCAAGGAAGAGGACAACCGGTTTTCAAAAACCAAAATAAATAAAAACCGACAATCTTCCTTTTTGGGTCAATGCTTTCATTCATCTTTTCACGTGTAAGGCCGCTCCTTAGAGGCTCCAAATTGGACTCCATCCTTCAGCTCTTCATTGGACTCCATTAGGCCGTGGCTATTGGTTGCATGATGGAAGGTGTGTGGGCTGTTCTCGGATAGCCACCCCTTCTGGATGCCTCTGTAATGGCGATGGTTGACCTGGAAATCTTTCTTCAAAATTAATTTTCTGCAGCTTGATCGAAACCTTGAGATTCTGGCTACATTTCGTATGAAGAACGTTTGGCCAAATAATGTGTGAAACGTTGTTTAAACCGCTGCCCAAGGCTCAGAGGTCAGATTGTACCGAAGCCCAAAATGTCAACATCTTCATCTTGGATGGTTGGGCCATGGAATGCATCAATCACACTAGTAATCTCGGCCACTTCATCCCAAAACAACCTACAAAATGAACAAACACATTAGGAAATCAATTGGGTTGGCCTTGGGTTAGAAAACCCGTTGCCAAGCCCAAGGTGGCGTTATCGCAAGGTAGGCTCTTGTTAAGGGCTTCTTGTTGCTCATCATGAACACACTCTCGAGTGCTCACTCCCGCGGGTTCCTCTTTGGCTAAGGCATCCTGAGGCATGTCAAGAAATGTATGCTTTGGTGAGAACAATTGAAGTGTGGCAGTATTATCTCCTTCCTAAAGAGTTTATTATACACACGGACCATCAAGCTTTGAAGCATATTAAAAGCCAAGGACAACTCAGCAAGAGACATGCAAAGTGGGTGGAGTTTCTTGAGAGGTTTCCATATATTGTCAAGTAAAAGAAAGAAGAAGTAAATGTGGTGGCCGATGCTCTCTCAAGAAGAATTGTTCTGCTCACCGAACTCAATTCCCGGATCTTGGGGTTTGAATGGATAAAGACTTCCTACAAAGAAGACCCTGACTTCAAGAAATGGTATGAAAAGAGTGTGAACAAAGAAAGTTGTGGCTATCACCTAGCGGATGGATATCTTTACAAAGGGGGACAGCTTTGTATTCCCCAATGTAGTCTTCGAGAATCCTTGGTGAATGAAGCTCACGGTGGTGGCCTAGCAGGTCATTTTGGGGAAAAGAGGACCTTGGAGATAGTTAAGGAGCATTTCTTTTGGCCCCACATGATCAAGAATGTGCACAAGTAGCTGTCACAAGACCGATTATGCCAACCAAGTAGCTGACTTGTTCTTCAAGGAAGTTGTTCGGTTTCATGGAGTTCCAACCACAATTGTCTCAGACCGGGATACAAAGTTCCTAAGCTCCTTTTGGAAGACCTTGTGGAGGAAGCTTGGATATAAATTGTTGTTTAGCACCTCTTTCCATCCTCAAACAAAATAGAACTATGGATATTACACACCAAAGCTCCAAATTGCCAAGAGAAAAGAGGGGGGGTTTGAGAGCTTCAAGCTTCTTCAAATTTATCCAATTCTTTTCTGCCATTACAATACGTGGGAGTAGAGTTTCATACGCTCCCAACTTTCAACAAAAGACAAAATTAGACACTAGCCTAAATTAGGGACTAAATGAGTGGAAATAGTAGGAGTTTGGTGGACAAAGGGCCCACCATCAACTTGCCTCCCACTCCATCAGCCCTTGACTCTATCCCACGTCTAAGTTGACCACAAAATCACAGAATTCACTTGGGAAAATAGGTTTTCCTTAAGTCCCAACAAGAAGGAACTTGAATTGGTCCCATCCGAACCAAAACCTAGCAAGTATGTCCAAACCGAACGAACACCTAACAAAGCTTCAACCCAAAATTGGTTACACTTCAAACTACTTCAAATATAGATATATATATTTACATGATCACGTGATGACCAAACAGCCCTCCCCTTGCTATGATATCCTCTTGTTATAATGAAGAATGCCAAGGAGAGCAATCCACTAGGCCTCGGCTTGTTGCACCCTCGGGTGGGATGCCTCGGACGGAGGTGCTCTTGGTACTTCGGTGGTTGTCTCCCTCATTCCATGCACCCATTGTAGGCAATGCTTGGGGAGTTCTTTTTCAAAAGAAGTGGGAGCATCCAAGAGACCTCTTGGATGTAATAATGTCCCTGCAAAATCAACAAACACATTAGAAAGACGTCTTGCACGGCTGAGGGACACCATGCCTTCCGGTGGGTGGGAGTCCTCGGGCACATCATCCCCTCCGGGTGATTGAGGATTTGTCCTCAAATCGAGGGGCTGCCCCTCCTCATCTTCTTCAATCTCTCCCAAATAAGGGGAAAGGTCTGTGGACATTGAAAGAGGCAGATACTCCATAGCCCGAGAGCTTTAACTTGTATGCATTTTTGTTGATCTTCTCGGTGACTTCAAATGGTCCTTCGGCTCTAGGAAGGAGCTTAGATTTTATTTGGCTCGGGAACCTCTCTTTCCTTAGATGCAACCACACAAGGTCTCCCACTTTGAACTCCACATCCTTACGGCCACGGTTAGCAAATTTGGCATAGGCTTCATTCTTCCTTGTTATGGCTCGTTGCACCTTTGCATGCATGGCTTGAATTTGTTTAGCCTTTTGTACTCCATCGGGATTAGCTAGTTCAAGGCTCGGCAAGGAAATCAAATCCAAGGGAGTTGAGGTATTGAACCCGTAGACAACCTCAAAAGGAGAAGCTTGAGTAGCACAATGCACACTTCGGTTGTATGCAAACTCTACATGTGGTAATTGTATATCTCAATCCGAGAGCCTTTTTCCAACGATGCTTCTTAACAAGGCCCCCAAAGTTCGATTCATTACTTCCGTTTGGCCATCTGTTTGAGGATGGAAAGAGGTGCTAAACAACAATTAGTTCCAAGCCTCCTCCACAAGGTCTTCCAAAAGGAGCTTAGGAACTTTGTATCCCGGTCTGAGACAATTGTAGTTGGAACTCCATGCAACCGAACAACTTCCTTGAAGAACAAGTCGGCTACTTGGTTGGCATCATCGGTCTTGTGACAAGCAATGAAATGAGCCATCTTGGAGAAACGATGAACAACCACCATTATTTCTTCTTTACCTCTAGGGGTCCGAGGAATCCCCAAAACAAAGTCCACACTAACATCCACCCAAGGTGGAGAGGGAACCGGCAATGGCATGTATAACCATTGGGGAAGCACTCGGCTTTTAGCCTTCTTGCAAATGATGCATCTTTCTATCCACTTGTGCACATCTTTGATCATATGTGGCCAAAAGAAATGCTCTTTAACTATCTCCAAGGTTTTCTTCTCCCCAAAATGACCGTCTAGGCCACCACCGTGAGCTTCCTTTACCAATGATTCCCGTAGGCTACATTGGAGAATACATAGCTGCCCCCCTTTGTAAAGATATCCATCCGCCAGGTGATAACCACAATTTTCTTTCTTCACACTCTTTTCATACCACTTCTTGAAGTCGAGATCTCCTTTGTAGGAAGTCTTTATCCATTCAAACCCAAAGATTCGGGAATTGAGTTCGGTGAGCAACACAATTCGTCTTGAGAGAGCATCAGCCACCACATTTACTTCTCCTTTCTTGTACTTGACGATATATGGAAACCTTTCAAGAAACTCCTCCCACTTTGCATGTCTCTTGCTGAGTTTCCCTTGGCTTCTAATATGCTTCAAGGCTTGATGGTCGGTGTGTATAATAAACTCTTTAGGAATGAGGTAATGCTGCCACACTTCAATTATTCTCACCAAAGCATACATCTCTTTGTCATGTCATAAGTAGAGTAATTCAAGGCTGCCCCTTTTAGCTTTTCACTAAAGTAAGCTACGGGCCTTCCTTCTTGTGCTAACACAGCCCTTATTCCTAAACCCGAAGCATCACAATCAATTTCAAATACCTTATTGAAGTTCGGGAGCATAAGGAGGGGAGCATTGCATAGTTCTTCCTTGATCCGATTGAAACTTTGTTGACATTCCGGGGTCCATTCAAAGTCCTTCCACTTTTTGGTGCAATCCGTGAGAGGGGTCACAATGGTGCTAAATCCCTTTATAAACTGACAAGGAAAGAGGGCCGGAAATGGGCATTAATGAGTGGAGTGGATCTCCGGTTGCATACGAACTTTGGAACTTAGATTTTAATGGTTAGTCGAGGGATGAAGGAGGAGCTTATCCTCCAAAATGAGGGATCAAGCTAAAGGGGATCGAAAGTTATGCCGTGGATTGTCCGGGTGGTTTCCGGGTGTTAGTAAAAGGTAGCAAGAAAACGGAGGTCCGGTGAAAGAGTGGTGAAGAACGGTCGAATGGGAGGAGGAGCTCGGGGATTACACTCTCACCTTGAGGTCCACGATGTGGTTGGAGAGTGTAGCACGGTTTAACCTCCTAGCTCAGAAGGAGGCCAACACCAAGCTAGTTCCCAAAAACCGGATATGACTCACCGGAGGCCGGAAGCTAGATAGCCGGAAAAGGGATCACAGAGAAGGCTACCTTGAAAGAAAATTCTTCAAATCTGATCTGCCTTCAAAATGCCTCAAATGAGGGCTTAAACATACAAACAACAGCCAGGGCAAAGGACCAATCAGGGGCAACAAGTTGCCTTACCAAAAAAGGGCATAACACAAAAGTGCATGGGAGGGGACCATTCCTAGCCCGATTTGGGTAGGGCTTGTCTTGGTCCCCCACCAAGCTTTCAGCCACGCCTTCAGACTTACCTTCCACCCATGAGAGAGAGAGAGAAGGTTGGCTGCCTCAAAAAAACTACAACAAAACCCACAAAAACTACCTAGACCCAGTTTCCATGACCCATGGAAACGCCAAACCAACCGGGCCTTATCAAAAACAACACACGGTATTAAGAGTCCACTAAGGCCTAACATCAACACAATATGAAATTAAATTAAAATAAAGTGGTCCCCCTCTTGGGAAGGCTTCCTTCATGCTGGTTTGGTCGCCCTTCCCTCGGTTATACTTTCCGGGGTCTTGGTGATTTTTATCACCTCCTCCCTCGGGTTCCTTCGAGATGGTCCATGCAATGAGGTTCTTTGGTGCTTCGTTGTCCTCCAAGATGGGCTCCCAATTAGTGATTCCTTGCAGAAAACTACCTACAAAAAGAACACCCTTGTTAGCATAAGCCCGAGCTCGAGCTCTGGTCACAACTCCGGGCGGGCCGTCTCCTTGAAGGTTGGTCCGGAGCATGTCATCCTCCCAGGGTACTTGAGGATTTGTCCTCAAATCCCCAATTTCGTCCTCCTCAACAAGATCATCATCTTCATTTCCAACATATGGGGATAGATCTTGCACGTTGAAGGTTTCCGAGACACCATATTCCCCGGGTAACTCAAGTTTGTAGGCGTTCGAGTTAATCTTCTCCACAATCTTAAAAGGGCCATCCGTCCTCGGAGCTAACTTTGAGCTTCTTTGCTTCGGGAACCTCTCTTTTCGAAGGTGCAACCAAACTAGATCTTCCACCTTGAAGTTTGTTTCCTTCCTTCCCCGATTGGCATACTTAGCATATGTTTGATTGGCTCTTTCAATAGCCTTACTCACCTTTTCGTGCATTTGCTTCACCACTTCGGCTTTCTTGGCTCCATTAGGATTAATAACGTCGGTGGTCGGCAAGGGCAGCAAACCAAGCGGGGTCAAGGGTTAAACCTGTAGACAACTTCAAAAGGCGTCATGCGGGTGGCACTATGCACACTCCGACTATGTGCAAACTCTATGTAAGGGAGTTGTAAGTCCCAATCCGAGAGTCTTTTGTTCACTATGCTTCGAAGTAAACTTCCCAAAGTCCTATTAACCAGCTCGGTTCTGCCATCGGTTTGAGGGTGGAAAAAGGTACTAAAAAGGAGTTTAGTCCCCACTCGCCTCCACAAGGTCTTCCAAAAGGTACTCAAAAACTTTGTATCTCAATCCGACACAATGGACCTTGGAATGCCATGCAATCGAACCACCTCCTTGAAAAATAACTCGGCCACTAGGCTAGCTTCATCGGTCTTGGAACATGCAAGGAAGTGAGCCATCTTTGAGAAGCGATCAACTACCACCATAATAGAATCCTTGGATCTACTAGTTCGGGGTAAGCCTAGGATGAAATCCATGCTCAATGCAACCCAAGGATGGCTCGGGACCCGCAAGGGCAGGTAGTGGCCTTGGGGAAGAACTCTACTCTTGGCCTTTTTACAAACAATACATCTTTCCACCACTCGATGTACATCTCGGGATAGGTGGGGCCAATAGAAGTGCTCTTTGAGGGCCTTGATGTGCAACGGGAGTGCACATCCGATCACTCCCCGAGCCCGGACGTTTTTACTAACATAATTGCTCATTTTGCAGGTAACATAGCCTCGGAAATACCTTCCGAAGAGGATCGAGAGCAGTTAAAGATGGTGCTATATTGGCGTCCGAGCACCGTCAAGCTGGACACGCACGACGCTCCAGGAGACGCGCGCACGACCGAGGCTCGCGCGCCCAGCAACACGCGCACGACCGAAGTCGGTGCGCCCAACAACATCCCCATGGCCGAGGTTAACACATCCACCGACTCGACCATGGCCACGACGACACCACCCGTAGCGTGGCTGGAATCCTCTAAGGATTTCAGCCACTTAGCCTAGTTAGCTAGAAGTGGAAGAATGACGGGCCGAAAGATGGACGACGAACTAAGTGTCAAGACACGAGGGGCTCGGCCAACCCTAGCCCCTTTAAGGCGAACATGAAGACGGGCCGAGCTATTAGCATTCTTTGGCCTTCCTAGGAGCTTCGGAGATACACGTATTAAATTGGCCCACGCCAATCTTAAGGAAGCCGTGACACCTCGCTGAGTCGTCGGCCCACACGGGCCATGACACAGCCACCAGACACGGCCCATCGAAGACTAGGACACGGTCACGTGACACAGCCCAGGAAGCTCGAGACACGGCCACGAGACACGAGACATCGGGCCCAGGACACGGCCACGTGACACAAATCGCCGAGCCCAGGACACGGTCCACGTGAACCTGGACACGGCCCACCGACTCGGCCACCCGAGCCCAAGACCCGGCCCACTCAAGCACCGACCCGGTCCACTCCATGCATCCGATGACCAAATCTTCTAGAATCTCAACTACCACGACAAGATAGGGATTCTACCTATTTTGATGCATGTTGACACGAGAGCATCATGGATGACCAAGACATCGGACGGACCACATTCTTCTTAGGGTTTTTAGTTACTTTCGTTTTTGTTCTTTAAATACTCTTCTTTTACGTTAATGAAACTTAGTGAATGTTTGATAATCAAAGAGCCAAGAGCCTTATTGTCAAATTCCCTCATCCGACCTTGCTTCTCCGGTGCGTCATATCCGGCCGAGCAATCGTCACCCCTTGTAAGCGCGCGGTGCGTCATATCCGTGTGCAAACCAAGGTCTACTCGGTTCAAACGCTTGATTGCTCGAGTGTTTGGATCTAAATCATCCCACAGCCACCTTCTAACCTTCCCATCACCGCACCATTCACGAGTGATAACCTTCCTCCACTAAACGACCGCAAAACTCCTCTTCCGAGCCATATTCACATTCGCCCGAGCCATCTCATAATCTCCTCGAGCGAACCTCACCAAATACATCCCATTACGCAACCATCACGTTTTATACGCTTCCGCACGACAGATTCCGGACGGAGCACGATCACGAACCTCATCGGCTACGTGATCCGTGCGTTCGACCACCCCCGACGTGCCAACCTCACCCGAAGGCACATCAGGCCTCCACGGTTTTCTTCTCTCCAAAATAGCTTGCTAGACCCCCTCTATGGGCCTCCTTGGTGAGGGATTCTCGGATGCTTCCCCTTGTGATGCATAATTTTCCTCCCTTAAACAAATACCCATCCATGAGGTAATAACCACAATTCAATTTCTTCAAACATAATTCATACAATGTCCAAAATAAGGGTCATCCTTATATGTACCGTTTATCCAATCAAGTCCAAAGAATTTAGTGGAGAGCTCGGTTAAAAGGACAAACCTCCGAGAGAGAGAATCGGCCACCATGTTACAATCACCCTTTTTATACTTTATGATATAAGGATACCTTTCGAGGAACTCTACCCACTTTGCATGTCGCCTATTTAACTTTCCTTGACTCTTGATATGTTTGAGTGCTTGGTGGTCGGTATGGATGATGAACTCCTTGGACAAGAGGTAGTGTTGCCAAACCTCCAATGCCCTAATAACAGAGTAGAACTCTTTGTCATAGGTTGAGTAGTTAAGGACGGCACCCTTTAGCTTCTCACTAAAGTAGGCTATCAGCCTTCCTTCTTGCAGATCACGGCTCCAATTCCTATCCCGGAAGCATCACATTCAACCTCAAAGACTTTGTTAAAATCGGGAAGAACAAGAACCAGGGCTTCACATAACTTCTTCTTGATTGAGTCAAAGCTATCTTGGCAACTAGAAGACCATTGAAAATCTCTACCTTTCTTAGTGCAATCGGTCAATGGTGCCACAATGGTGCTAAACCCTTGGATAAATCGCCTATAAAAGGAGGCAAGTCTATGGAAACTCCTCACATCCGAGACATTAGTAGGGGTTGGCCAAGTTTGGATGGACTCCACCTTAGTGTCATCAACTTCCATGCCATCTTTGGAAATAATAAAACCGAGGAAATGAACCTTATCTTGAAGAAATGAGCACTTTTTCAAATTGCCAAACAATCTAGTGGTCCTTAAAGTGTCAAACAATGTTCGGAGGTGTCCAAGATGCGTGTCAAAATCCAAACTATAGACGAGTATATCATCAAAATAAACCACTATAAACTTTCCCAAATATTCCTTGAGGACATGATGCATAAGCCGCATGAAGGTGCTAGGGGCATTAGATAGCCCGAAAGGCATTACTAACCATTCAAATAAGCCATACTTTGTTTTGAATGCCGTCTTCCATTCATCCCCTTCCTTCATCCTTATTTGGTGATAGCCGCTCTTCAAGTCAACTTTGGAGAAGCATGAGGCCCCACTCAATTTGTCTAGCATGTCTTCAAGTCGAGGGATCGGGAACCTATATTTAATGGTGATTTGATTGATCGCCCGACTATCAATGCACATTCGGAAGGTTCCATCCTTCTTTGGAATTAAAAGGCCAAGCACAGCACAAGGACTTAGAGATTCCCGAATGTATCCTTTGTCGAGGAGCTCTTGCACTTGCCTTTGCAACTCATTTGCCTCTTTGGGGTTCAACCTATAGGATGGCCTATTTGGAAGAACCACTCCCGGCTGCAAGTCGATTTGGTGCTCGATGCCCCTAAGTGGACGAAGGCCGGGAGGCATCTCTTTGGGAAACACGTCTTGGTATTCTTCTAGGAGGGCTCGAACCATGCTTGGAGGTTCACCGATTTCTTGCATCCGCTCATGAAACATCAAGAGAATGATCGGCCCTTCTTCTTGAACCACTTTCTCCAACTCCTTCTTGGATAGAAAAAAATTTGATTTGGCTTCCAATTCCCTCCGGATTTGTTCATCTTTGGCCACTTGTTCCGGTCCAATAGGAACTAGTTTAATGGACCTCCCTTTGAACTTGAATGAGTAGCTATTGGAATAGCCATCGTAAAGTACCCTCCAATCGAATTGCCATGGCCTCCCCAACAAGATGTGGCTTGCACTCATTGGCACCACGTCACAAAGTGCCACATCCTTGTATCCTCTAATTGCAAATTCCAAATTGACTTGTCTCGTGACCTTTATGTCCTCTTTATCATTCAACCAACGCAGCTTGTATGGACTCGGGTGCATTGTAGTCTCAAGCCCTAACTTCTCCACAAGGCTCTGTGATGCTACATTGGTACAACTTCCCCCGTCTATGATTAATGAGCAAAATTTCCTGTGGATAAGGCAACGGCTATGAAAAATATTCTCTCTTTGGAATTCATCAACTCGGGTTTGGGAGGTTAAAACCCTTCGGATCACCATTAGGAGGGGCCCTTCTTGAGCTGGGAACACTTCCTCCTCGGGTTCGGTGGCTGCACAAGCCTCTTCCATGATGTCATCTTCACTTTCCACCTCATTGGTCCCTTCTCTAAGAACCATGACTCTCTTGTTCGGACATTGAGCTACGATGGCAGCCAAAACTGGAGTGGAGCTCTCGGTGGTTTCCGGATGTAACTCACCGGAAGACCTGAGTCTCGGAGGAGGAACCACCAAGAAAAAAATGAGATGCAAATGCAATCTTTAATTTTCAAACTTCACTCCTTCAGCCCCATTTTAGTGGAATCCAAGGTAAGGGTGTGAACCCCAAAGCTCCTCCTCCGTTCGGGATCATTCCCATTTTCCAACTTTTCGATTTCCCCCTTTCCCCAGAGCTCTTTGAGCACTGTAGCCATTTTCTTCATATCTTCTGATCCCCTTGTCCATTTACTGAGAAATTTTGACCCACAAATTCACTCACCTCCATCTACCTTCCCTTCAAATTTCAGCTTCTAGCTTCATATGCCGCCGGAGATCTGGACGGAGACATTTAACCCCGTGTTTCCTTTACCCAAACCAATCTTTCCCACTTTCCCCCTTGTTTCTCTTTAACCGACCCAACCACCTTTCCCATATCACATAATAAAATTTCTATAGAATGAAGCCAAACCATGAAAGCTCCTAATGTCAGAGACACATTTTGGGATTGGCCATTCCCGAATTGCTTCAATCTTGCTTTGGTCTACTTTCATTCCTTCCTTAGAAAGTATAAACCCGAGAAAGTGCACCTTTTCTTTGACAAAAGAATACTTCTTCAACTTACCAAACAATCGTGCACTTCTAAGTGTTCAAACAATGACCAAAGGTGTGCTAAATGCTCCATATAATCTCCACTATAAACCAATATGTCATCAAAGTAAAATATCACAAATTTTCCCAAGGTTCCATGGTTCAAGGTTTAGAGTTTCATGGTTCCAGGATTCTTGTGTTTATGGTTTAGGTTTCCAAGGTTCATGGTTCTAGGGTTCCAAGTTTGAAGGTTCCATGGTCTTTTTGTTTAGGGTTTAAGGTTTTAAGGTTAAAGATTCTATAGTTAAGGGTTCAAGGTTCAAGGTTCAAGGTTCAAGATTCAAGGTTCAAGGTTCAAGGTTCAAGGTTCAAGGCTCACTGTTCAAGGTTCCGGGGCTCCAGGCTTACAGAGTCCTTGGTCAAAGGTTCCAAGGTGCAGGGTTCAAGTTTCTATGGTTCAGAGTTACTGGGTTCAGGGTTCTGAGTTTAGGGTTTAGAGTTTCATTGTTTTAGGGTTCAATGTTTAAGGTTCTAGGGTTCAAGGTTCTAGGGTTCCACAGTTTCTAGGGTGAGGATCCTAGGTTTTAGGGTTTAAGGTTCTCGGTTTCTAGGGCTAAAGGTTTAAACTTCCAAGGTTCAAGGTTACAAAGTTCAAGGTTTTAAGGTTGAAGTTTTAGAGTTCCAAGGTTTAGGGTTATAGGATTTAAGGGTTCAAGGGTTTAGGGTTCTAGGATTCAAGATTTGAGGGTTTTAGTATTCAACGGATTCAAGGTTTGGGGTTGTAGGATTTAGGGTTCAATGTTCAGGGGTCAAGGGTTCTAGGGTCTACAATTAAATGTTCCTGGGTTCAGGGTTTACGGTTCCAGGGTTTCATTGTTTGAGATTAAAAGGTTTATGGTTCAAACTAAAGTTTCCTAGTTTCTAGGGGACAACTCTCCAAAGTTAATAGTTTTATGGTATTCAATGTTTAGGGTTCAAGGTTCAAAGGTCCTAGGGTTTAAGGGTTCAGGGTTTAGCATCCTAGGTTTAAGGTTTCAAGGTTCTAGGGTTTTCGGGTTCCAGTATTCAAGGTTTAAAGTTCTGAGGTTCCAGGGTTCTAGGGTCCAGGGTTAAGGGTTCCTAGGTTCAAAGTTCACGGTTCAGAGTTCAAGGTTATAAAGTTCCAAAGTTAAGGGTTTATGCTTCAAAGATTCAGGGTTCTAGGGTTCAAGGTTGCAGGGTTCAGGGTTCTAAGATTATACGGTTCTAAGGTTCAAGCTTCAGTGTTTTAAGGTTTCAAGTTTAGGGGTTTCAAGGTTCACTATTCAAGGTTCAAGGGTTCTAGAGTTGAGGGTTTCATGGTTCATGGTTCATGATTATGGGGTTCTAGGGTTCTAAGGTTCCACGGTTCAGGGTTCCAAGGTTCATGGTTCTAGAGTTTAGGATTCTTGCATGAAATTCATATGGAAAGATAAGTTAATTCATTTGTTCTCGGATTGAAAACAAATGAACCCGTTTTGGTGACGGTTGGCCGATTTTATGGAGGTCGGAATGTGATCGGGGAGGAGGAATTTACTTGTGATTTTTGGAGAGTTTGATGGACGATAATGATCACGAAATGGAGAGAAGAGCTAAATAGAACTTGCTACTAACCTTTCTTCCTTGCAAGGTTAATGGAAAGCAGCAAGAAAAACTCAACTTACTTGCTCGGAAGTTACTTTAATTTGAGGTTCTTCTCAGATGGCCGGATGTGACCCACCAGAGTTCGATCAAAAGGGAACTTAGGAAATGATAAAAACCTATAAACCCCATACGAAACCCATAAATCTCATAAGAAACACATAAAACCCATAAGAAATCGATAAAAACCCATTTCATACCCATGCAATTCCCATGTGCACAAAATTAACCATGAAATGAGATGAAACTAACAACAAATTTTGTAAATGAATAACACTGTATGGGCCATGCAATGGTAGAAATTGGGTGCTTCAAATGCTATCTTCTCGGGTACACTTCACTTCTTCTCCTTAATCCATCCAAGAAATAAGATGCTTTGGTTGCTCTTGATCATTGGAAGAGGTCTCCATAAATGATATTCCATTGGATATGATTCCTACAAAATGAACAAAAAAATTAGGAAATCCTTTAGCTCAACTTCGGGTGATGTGACATGCCATGGGATGCCTTACATAGAGCATACCTCAAGGAGCCATCACCCGAGCCCGAGCTAAGGAGTATTCTAACCAATTTGCTCTTTTGTAGAAAATGATGAGCACAAAATATTTATGGAGGAACCTACCCCGAAGGACTTGGAGCAACTTCTTCTCATATGGGAAACTAGTTCAGAACCTGATAGAATATCAAGGGGAAGGATATCTCGGGATGCAAATGGATTTCAGTAGGGTTATGGATGAAGGAGCTGATGGATTTCACTCTCACCCTCAAGGCCACGATGTGTGGTTGGAGAAATGCAGCATGGTTTAACTATTTTAGCTCGGACAATAGTCAACACCTAAGGAGAGTCTCGGTCTCCGAAGTGATCGTCTGAGCACACCGAGTCTTGGAGGCAAAACATCCAAGGAGGAGAGAAATGCTAAGCACTCTATTGATTTTCGAAAACTGAAAGAGCCTTACAAAAACCAAGCAAAATGCTTAGAAAATCCACAAAGTTTCTTGGGCGGAGTGCTCAAATTGGATGGCTCAAAAGAAGCTACCCGATTTGGCCAAGCAACCAAAAAGGAAGGGAAAGTTTCCCTTTGACCAAACCGAAATGGGGACACACTAGGGTGCAACCTCCACCTGCATGAGCAACCCTAGAGCCCGCCAAAATACAACCTACATGAGGGGCTGTAGCTCCTAAAGGCTACCCTAAGAGAGCCCTTAATTCTCATGCACAATCACAAGTTGTATTTGGGCACAAAAAAAAACAAAAATAACACCTAAAATAAGATGAGACAACTCTCTCCCCTTTAAGTGATCTTGAACTGATTGAGTATTGGGCTCTTTCCTTCACAATCCATCTTCAAGGCTCCGTGAATTGCCCCAACATGCATCGGCTCTCCCTTGCTGTCCATCGCTGAAATGTCAAAGCTCTCTTGCCAAGTTAGGAGATGCTTAGGTTTCTCTAGGTCCATTAAAGTTGGTTCCATGATGTTTAGTTCATGAAAAACATTTCCTACAAAAAGAGAAAATTTGTTAGCAAGCTCCTTGGATCGGGCTTGGGTGATGACTCCGTGACACGCTCGGGGTTATAAGAAGTGTCGGGAGAAAGAAGACACAAGGGTAATCTGCCAAGGAGAAAGTCCAAGACAGAAACAGTGAGGTGTAACGGTTAATATTCCAAATGCATACAGTATTAAGTCAAATAAACTCAGCCAAATGAAACTTTAGGAAGTGGACTAAGTGTGACCCGAATTTCAGCTTACAAGCACGTGCGGAACATTAAAATACACGGAGACACTTTCAGATGCACAAACAGACGAACAAGAAGAAAACAGTGCAGGGGTGATGTGGAAACTTCTACACAACTTCCAATGCAGGGAGTCTGGGATCGTAAAAATAAGCAGAAAACAACTTCAATCAAAGGGGAAGACAATGCAAGTGGTTTCACAGAAACATCTTGAGTAGGCTAGGAGTTATGCTGGATAGAAAATTAATGGACAGAGTTGCCCGATTTCAGGAACTCGGGTAGGAAGCAGTGGGAAAACACAAGCATAACTTTTAAAGGGAGGTGGCTATGGCTAAACGGAAAGAACAGTTATTTCAAACCATGAAAGAGGAACTCACAGCCATAAAATTGGGTAAGCACGAATTGGACTTTTGTTGCACAAATTCACTCGGGTAAGCACCAAAAAAACAGCAACCAACAACAAAGACAAAACCAAATGCAAACAACAAAATGGAAGGTTAGCTATGGGACTTCCAAACTCGCCTTTGATCCTAAACAAGTGAGGAAGGGAGATTGGAATAGGGCTTAGTGGCTCTAGCAAGGCACCAACACCGTTACAAACCAAAGATCAAGGATATTACTCACCTTGAATTTGCTTTGCCGTGAGAGAAAATGGGGAGAGCTTCAAGCTTCAACATTCAACATTTTCTAT
>QAOC01018502.1:297020-325281 GCA_003255005.1 Begonia fuchsioides
ATCTTAAGTTTTATCTAACTTACAATACCTAACAACCTCTTTGTAATGTAGTCCCTCAAAGGGCCATTCACAAGCATGAGTTACTTACTTGATCTCCTTAGCTTATGATCACTATTCTGAGTCCTTAAGGTTCCAATGAGCTTGCTTATATACCTTAAAATTTCAAAATGAAACAGTATAAGCAAAACCCGAAATACCCCCTTTTTACCAGAAACTTGCAACATCCATAACCTGAGCTATAGAACTCTGATAAAAACACTTAAGGTACCAATTTAATCCTCAATATGTCTAAGATATTTTTTTAGAAGACGTCGTGATCAGATACTTAATTAAAGACATCATAAATTCTACATCTCTGAAATCGGGTATGACATGACCCTTTTGTGCATACCCGGTTTTTACATCAATTTCCGACATACACAACTTTTTCTACACTAGGCTGATAGATATAAAAAAAAAATACTAATATCAACCTTACATTTTTAGCTACAATTCATTAGAAGATGTCGAGACCAAATTTTAACTTATAAGTCTTGTACCAATCTCATTTCCAAAATCGGGCAGAATGCCATAAAACATGTATATTCATGAAATTTCCTTGACTATTTCATGCATTCAAACAATAAAACGTCCACTCCATCCATTATAACTCATTTCAACCCATAAGTGAGCATTAGAGACGTGGTTAGGATGATTCTTACCTCAAAAGATTCGGATTGAAGAGTAGAACACTTTACTCCGAAAGGTTGAGGGTCAAATCACACTTCTTCTAACTCTAATCTCACCTCTTCTAATAAAACCCTAAAGCCCTTTCTTCACTCGAGAGAATTCAGAAAAGAGAGAGAGATTGTCGTGCATAATGACCTGAAGTCTGAACTTTTGTCTTGAGGTGTAAGGTGAAGAGTCACCATGAGGTGGCACCTAAGCACGAGGTGTCAACTTAAATCTCTTAAATATTTCATAATTTTTTCACCACAACTCCTATTGAGTTGTTTAACCTATCAGTATTCTCATTTTTATGTCTTCTACAATTTCTTAGAAGATTTTTTTGTCAATTAAGCTCATTTGTCACATGATAAAATGGGAAAACTGAAAGTACCTCGTTATCGATCTTCAACCCGGTGGTTGTTACCAATTGTAAGTTTCCAAAATTCATAACTTTCTCTAGAAATCTCCAAATCTAGTAATGTTTGTTGCTATAGTTCCATCAACTAATTTACTCAATTTCATTAGTTGGACTTAAACTCATTTAAAGAACTTATCTCTTCGAAAATCAGATAACTTTGTTCATCATTTGACATTGATAGGACTTACAGTACTTGGAAAAAGTCGGGTGTTACAAAGACTTCTTCCGGAGCCCCTCCTATCTCTTCCATTATTTCTAGAAAAAGAATCAGCACAATTGGAGCCGCTTGTGATAATTCCCGAGGGAGTTCCTTTTTGTTGATGAATAGCACCTTCTTGGAGGAGTTTTCTCTTTTTGCCATCTCATCTTTAGCTACATACGAGGGTATCAAAGGTGCTAATTTAATGTTCCGGTTCTCCCATTTGAATGAATACTCATTGGTTAATCCATCATGCATGGTGTGGCGGTCAAATTGCCACGGCCTCCCTAGGAGAAGGTGGCTTGCATCCATTGGCAGCACATCACACATCACATCATCCTTATATCCCCCAATGGAGAACTCAATCCGTGCACGCTTGGTCACCTTTAGGTCTCCTTCATAACTTAGCCATCGGAGCCGATAAGGGTGGGGATGCTCCTCGGTTTGGAGTTGAAGTTTCTCAATTAGTTCGGAGGATGCTACATTAGTGCAAATCCCTCCATCAATGATTAGGGAGCACACTTTATCTTTGATGAGGCAACGACTATGGAAGATATTTTCCCTTTGGATAGCCTCGGGTTGGCCATTGATAGTGAGGGCCCTTCGGATCACCATGAGGAGGGGGCCTTCTTGTGCTCGGCACACTTCCTCTAAAGGCTCGGCCTCTTGTTCTTCTTCCTCTTCCATCGGCTCATCTTCACTAACAACTTCTCCACTACTCTCTAAGAGTACCATAACCCTCTTATTAGGACATTGTCCAGTAATATGTCCCAATCCGGCACTTAAAACATTTGATGTCCCTTGACCGTGGCTTGTTGGTATCTTCAATTGGCTTAGGGGAAGCATCTTTCTTTTGAGTCCACGGTTTTGGTTGATAAGGGCAGTTGTCTTGCCGCGGAGGTGGTTTGTAAGGAGTGTTGTAGGCCGGTGTAGGCTTCACAACACTTTTCTTGCCCTTCTTTTTTTGTTGCCTTTCAACCCGCAAGGCCAATTGGATAGCGGCATCTAAAGATTCAACGAGCTGCAATTCCATAACTTCACCAATATCCTTGTGTAATCCTCTCAAGAACCATGCCAATATTTGTTCTTCCGGCTCTTCAAGATCACACCAGATCCGCAAGGTCTCAAACTCCATCAAGTATTCCTCAACCGAGAGGTGTTCTTGCTTCAAGTTTTGGAGTTGATAGAACAACTCTTGCCTATAATGACTAGGAACAAATCTTCTCTTCATGTGCATTTTCATGGTCCTCCAAGTGGTTATCTCTTCTTCACGGTCACGCCTTCGTTGAGCTCTCAAACTATCCCACCAAAGACTTGCATAACCGTGGAGTTCCAAAGCCACCAGTTGTAGCTTGGATTTTTTAGCATAATTGTAACATTCAAATACTTTGTCTACTTTATCTACCCAAGTTAAAAACGTATCCCCATCACATGATCCATTGAATGGAGGGACACTTAACTTCATATTCCTCAAATCATCTTCTCGGGGTGGTCTCTCCTGTGGCTCAAACTCCTCATCCGAGTCTTCAACCTCATACAATCGAGTCCGAGCATTTTCGGCTCTTCTACCGGGAGTGAATGGAGGAGGTGGGCTCGGCGGATTGGGTGTTTCCAACCTTTGTAACAAGGCATCCAGCCTTTGATTAATGCCATTAATTTGTTCCTGCAAATCAGACTCACGGCCTTGGGGAGACATTGGTGGGGGAGGTGGTTCACTTGTTGAAGGGTGGTCTCGGCTTGGCTGCAAAACAGGCCCACTCCGAGTAGTCATACCGCCACTCTTGTGCGTCATTGATGACAATTCAAAGAAGGTTTAATAGTAGGGAAAACAAGGGAAGGAAGAGCTTTGCTCTGATACCAAATGACACGCTCCAAGATGCGGAGGTGTTGGGAGAGGAGATGGCAACAATCTGCCGAGAGAAAGAAAGGTAGGCAGCAACAGGGGATTGGAGCAAGGAGAACTCCAAACGCATACTGGAGCTTTAGCTAGAAATTGGAGGACTTAAAAATTTGAGAGTGGGCTAAGTTTGGCCAAATTGACAGCTTAAAACACGTGCGGATCAATAAAAATACAAAGAGGCAATTTTAGGTGCACAAACAGACAAAGCTGAAAGAAACAGTGTAGGGGTGTTGGAGAGACTTCTGCACAACTTCCAATGCAGGGAGTCTTGGAGGGTGGAAATTGGCAAAACTTAACTTCAACGAAGTGGGAAGAAATTGCAAGTGTTTTGAGGGGAAAGGCACAGGTAGATTGGAAGATATTCAGGATAGACAATTGATGGACAGAACTGCCCGATTTCAGAAGTTCGGGTAGAAGAAAGTGGAAAAAGCATGCATAACTCTTGATGGGGAGAGGCTGTGGCTAAACGTAAAGAACAGTTATTTCAAGCCATGAAAGAGGAACTCACAGCCATAAAATTGGGGTCTTTTGTTCACGGAAAACAGAAATGGCACGAATTGGACTTTTGTTGCACAAATTTACTCGGGTAAGCACCAAAAACAGCAACCAACACCAAAGACAAACACAAACGCAAACAATAAATGGAGGAAGGCTATGGGATTTCCAAGCTCGCTTTTGTTCCTAAACAAGTGAGGAAGGAGGTTGGAATAAGGTTTAGTGATCCTAGCTAATCACCAACACCAAGACAAACAAGAATCAAGGATGTTACTCACCTAGATTCTCAAATGCCGTGAGAAAAGGAAAGGCTTAAAAGCTTCAAAGCTTCTTCAATTTCCTAATATCTTTTCTGCCTTTCATTCAACGTGGAAGAGGGTTTCATACACCCTCCAAATTACACAAAAGAATTAAACAAAAAAAATAAACCTAAATTAGGGACCAATGAGTGGCTAGAGTAGGAGTTAGGTGAGAATTGGGTCCCACCAAGCCTCCTAATCCAACCACATGGAACTTTCAACTAAAACCACGTCCCAAGCATATCTAAAAAAAGAAGGATAAAGAGAAACTTAGGGTTAGACCTAAGTTCCATCAAAAAGGGTTTGGGTTGGTCCAAACCGAACCAAAATCCCATCAAAATTGGTTCAAACCGAACCAAATTGATTACAACAAAACATACTTCCTTACTTAAAAGATTTACAACCCCAAATACATATACAAATATTCAGCACTCCTTATGGACTCTTCTTGCAGGAACTACTCTCCCATAATGGTGATGGGGCATTCGGCCATCTTAATGCATGGAGCCGGATGTGGTCACGGTTCGGGTGGGAGGCTTCGGCAAGGAGAATCTTGTAACTCGGCCAACTTCTCCTCTTCTTTATACTCACATTGTAAGCAATGCTTGGGGAGTTCTTGATCATGATGTGAGGGAGCTCCTAAGAGATCCAAGGAAGAAAAAGTGAAACCTGCAAAATCAACAAACATGTTAACTAGTTGTCTTGCTCGGCTCCGGGTTGTTGTCCCCTTTGGTGGTTGTTGGTTCCCCGAGCACATCACATTATGGAGTAACCCGTGAAGCAACACGAGGCATTGTTCCACCATATGAACGATCACCGATGACTCCCATTCCAAGATGCTCCGAGTCAAGACTCCAAAGTCAACTTGAAGACATCAACCAGAGGCTAGACCTTTTTATACAACGTTAGGATAGAACCACAACACCAAGAAAGTCACCGAAAATCCTAGCTTCAAAGAGATGGTCTGATGATATCAAAAGAAAAGCTCGGTTGCAAGAATCCGAGGAACACCAAACCGATTCTTTCCTTTTTTCCACGCCCATGTCTATGGTCAAGGAATAACCACACATGATGAAGCTGTGCAGCCCAATGCATGAACATGAAGAAGGCACTCGGCCATGGAATAAAGAGACTATGAACTTGGAATCTCTCGGCCTAGACTATACGAGCTCTCCATGTTCCACCAAAGAAGCCGTGACCATAATGGAAGATACCACTCTTAGAAGCAACCCGAGTGAAGAGGGGTTTTACTACCTCACCAAAGAAGGAGTGAGTTATGCTAAGGTAGCCTCCATGGATGTTAAAGAGAAAAAGGAAATGAAGCCATTCACCGAGCATGCAAATGCTCTCATCCAAGTGACCGAGAAGAAAAACTTGGACATCTCCAATCCATTTCGTATGGAAGCCTCACACCGATGCACGGAAGCTAAGGAGGAGCTTAAAGAGCTCCTAGTAATCAGCCCTCAATGTGAAATTAGACAAGAGATTGAAGGGGCCAAACCGCACAAGGTTGTGGCCAAGAGGTATGACTTACCTCAACCTTTGAATCATGAAGTTCTTGATAAATTGTGGATTGATAATCCTTGCTATGATGATAATGCTGTTTTGTTGGAGGATAATTTTGGGATTGATATTGCGGGTGAACTACTATATGCTAATAAATCATTGATCAACGATCACAATCTATTGTTGCCTATTAATGTGGTTGTTATTATAGAGTATGGTTTGGATATTTCTATGTGGAATCACAAATATTGGCTTGTTGCATTTCAAGAGGCCGAATTGTTAGAAAAATTAAGAGTTAAGAAGTTTTTCTTGGAAAATTATGATGCGGTGATACATATTTTTGAAGATAAGGTGAAAGAACACCGTGGCCTATTTGGGGTTAAAAGTGGTAGCACATTTGAGGATGCATTTTTCTTTGATGGGCCATCATTTTCAATAGTCAATTTTTGTGGGATTGGCACACCTTTGAGTTGCATAAAGAGTTTCGGTTCCACTCTTACAAAAGTTTTTGCTCAAACCTCTTATTGGTGGCTAAAGGGATTTCAACCCCACATTATGATTGAGATTGTTCAAATCAATGAGTTTTTGAGCTACGGTAATTATGCCCTCTTAGACAACGAGTATGGTTTATTTGTTTTTGGAGTTGCTTTAATATCTTCCCATGCCCAAGTTAAGGTGCCTATGGGAAATATTTTGATTGCACCCACCAATTTTGTTTGGAAAGTTGCTTGGCCGAGCCTCAAGTTGGAAGACCTTAGGGCCTTGGGAAAAAGGGGCCAAAGAAGGTGGCCTTGGAGTTTTGGCCAAATTATAAATGATGGTAGGGCATCCATTGTCGAGTCAATGAATGGAATGAAATGGACAATGGCCGAGCATCCTAAGCAACACCAAGAGGTTTTTGGAAGGATCATGAAGTTTTTGGATTTGACGACAAATCCTTTCCAACCTCGGGTGGATGATGTGCCACAGATTAGCACATCTAGAAGTGGAAGCAAACTATTTTCTAATGAGTTTGTTGATTTTGTAGGAAGCTTGTTTTATAAAGGTTTAATCAAGAAGCCAAAGATGAAGGGCATGGTGAGCCCTAGTTTTCAAGTGGGGTTGATGCATTTCATGGGCCAACCACACTTGATGAAGGAAGAGGAGTTCAAGGGTGGCACATTAAGGTGGCCCCAAATCACCAAAACATGAAGGGGAAAGCATATTTTCCTTTTGACAACTTTGTGTAATAATTTAGTTAGTTTTATGTAATAATTAGGAGGATAATTAGTAGCTTAAATTTGTGCACATGTAAGGGTACTTAGTGTACCCGTGGCCTGGAAGGGTGATCAAAACATCCATGGTGATGAAACACAACATTTCTGGTTTCGGCCCAAGCTGACCTTCGAGGCTTGTGCAGCCGTTTCGACCACCTTCCGGACCTGTTTTGGACAACTGTGCTTCTACAAAATTGTGGCCCACATCTTAAGGTTTCCATAATAGGGCAGAAGATAAACTTTGGACAACAACTACCCAGCCAACGATTGCCATTACAGAGGCCTCTAGAAGATGGAGCGGCCCAAGAGCATCCAACCCATGGTGGCTGATCCATGGCCATGTTTGGCTCTGGTGTGCAGCGTACACCAGGATCGCACACACTTGATCGTACTTGTCGCTTTTCACGTAACCGGGGAGGTCGCGTGTACGGCGATAGGCAAATTGGCTCGGGCCTATTTAAGATGGGGTTTGCGGAAGCGTAACGTGATGGAAATAAGGAGGTTTGGTGGTGGAATTTTGGTAAAGGCTCGGTATTTTATGGAGATGACTCGGTGGTGATAATGTGGACCGGAATTGACTTGTGGAGGGGTTTGAAGGCTCGGGGATGAAGATGGTGTAAGGAGATGGATGAAGGCAATTCAATACTTGAGCGATCAAAGTATTGAACTCGGTAGACCTTGAATGTCTTCTTGGATATGACGCACCGATGAACACTCGAGGGTTGATAACGCTCGGCCGGATATGATTCACCGGAGGGGAGTTATCGAGAGGGAGCTTCGATCCTTTCGGGAAGAAGGTGCTTTGCATAATTTTTACTAAAATTCTCTCTATTGAACAATGAAAACGATTACAATACTTAAAGAAATAAAGTTGAACTAATTGTCTAAAAAGAAGGAAGCTTTCGGCCTTGGGATTGATCAAACGCTTCATGTTGACTTTGGAGAAGTCCATGTCCGTGATTCATGGTCGGAGGATCGGTTGGTTCGAAATTAGACCGAGGTTGTCTTGTTGTTGACCGGTTGACCGAGAGGGTGCGTCGGTATGGGCGGAGCTCCGAACTAATGAAGGATTGGCTCGAGCCAATCTTGATCCGGGGCTTCTAAAGTCTCTTCGGTGGTCAACAAAAGGTAGCACACGGTCTGGTTCTTTGATGGACGGGTGATGACTCGAGTTGGCACGCGGGTACGTCTAGGCGGGCTGAGCCGGCGGTCGGTCATGGGCGCGCTTCAAGGGATCCGATAGTTTGTTGAGGAAATCCGTTGATTGAAGATCCTCTGAAGATTTAATAGATGCTCCAAGGATTTGGTGCATGAAAATCCCTTGATAATCGTAGGTGGTTCGGTGATCGACCGTGCTCGTGCGTCCGATGGATGATCTACGGTCATCACCAAGATATGGTCGTGCCAAACTTGATCCTCTTCCTTATCTTAACCAAACAACCAAAATACTCGGTCATGAGCCCCGGTTGCGTCGTGGGTCGGGCTGTCGGGCTGCTGGATGTGCCGTGTCCGGGTATGGTCGGACACGGTCCGATGCGAGCGTCAAGGTCGGGAATGACCGAGCACCAAGTAACGGAGTGCTTGGGTCACTCCCGATCATGCTCGGAAGGTGTTTCCGAGACTAAGATACCTACAAAACGAGCAACTAAGTTAGTAAAATCGGGTTGGCTCATTGGGTTGGTCGGGGCTTGATCCATGATGTGCTCGGTTTGCACATCATCCTCTCGGGGTACTTGAGGATTTGTCCCCAAATGTACCCTCTCATCCTCCAAATCGGCCGGATCATCCTTATCATCAAAGTATGGTGAGAGATCTCGGACGTTGACCGTGGTGGTAATGCCGTATTCGCCTGGTAATTCGAGCTTGTACGCATTCGGATTGACGCGCTCGGTCACTCGGAAAGGTCCGTCGGCTCTTGGCAGCAACTTAGCGTGCTTATGCTTAAAGTACCGAAGCTTAAGCCACACTAAATCTCCTTCTTTAAAAATTTTCTCTTTTCGACCTCGGTTGGCTGCTTGAGCATACTTGGCATTTTTCTTCTCGATCCGCTTCTTAATTCTCTCATGTAATTGACGAATCTTTTCGGCCTTATCATGGCCGTCGGTGTTGGTATGCTCCTTGATCGGTAATGGAAGTAAATCCATAGGTGTAGATGGATTAAAACCGTAAGCAACCTCAAAAGGAGTCATACCCGTTGTGTTGTGGTCGCACCGGTTGTAGGCGAATTCAATGAACGACAATTGAAGATCCCATGTCGAGATCCTCGTATCCACCGTGGTTCGGAGGAGTGAGCTGAGTGATCGGTTGACTACCTCCGTTTGGCCGTCGGTTTGTGGGTGGAAAGCCGTGCTAAAAAGAAGCTTGGTGCCGAGTCGTGCCCATAAGGTCCTCCAAAACGTGCTAAGGAACTTTCCATCTCGATCGGACACGATAGAATGGGGCATGCAGTGAAGCCGGACAATTTCCTTGAAGAATAGCTAGGCGATGACCGTGGCTTCGGCGGTCTTGGCACACGCCACAAAGTGCGCCATCTTAGAAAATCGATCGACCACGACCATAATGCAATCCTTGCCTCGGCTTGTTCGTGGGAGTCCGAGAACAAAGTCCATGCTAATGTCGTGCCATGGGTGGTCGGGCACCGGTAAAGGCAAGTAAAGACCTTGGGGTAGCGTACGGGTCTTGGCCTTCTTCCATGTCGCGCACCGTTCCACAAAGTGGTGCACGTCCCGAAATAAATGTGGCCAATAAAAATGCTCCTTGAGCATCTCCCAAGTCTTTTTCTCTCCAAAGTGGCCCGCAAGGCCGCCTCCGTGAGCCTCGGTAATGAGGGACTCTCGGATGCTTCCTCTCGGGACACACATGCGTCCTCCATAGAATAAGTATCCGTCATTAACATGATAACCCGCCAATTCACCCTTGGCGGCCAATTCAAAACGAGGACCAAAATCTATATCATCCTTATAGCAATTTCTCAACCAATCTAAACCGAAAAACCGTACCCGTAACTCGGTGAAAAGGATGCTCCTCCGTGATAGTGCATCGGCCACCATGTTAGTGTCACCCTTCTTATACTTGATAATATATGGATACTTCTCAAGAAATTCGATCCATTTAGCGTGTCATCGGTTGAGTTTGCCTTGCCCCTTGATAAATTTGAGAGCTTCATGGTCGGTGTGGATAATGAACTCTCGGGGCAGCAAGTAATGTTGCCATACCTCAATGGCTCGGATCAAGGCATAAAGTTCCTTGTCATATGTCGAGTAATTGAGTGTCGCGGCCTTGAGTTTCTCACTAAAGTAGGCTATCGGCGGCCTTCTTGCATAAGGACTGCTCCAATACCCGTTCTGGAGGCATCACACTCGATCTCAAAGACTTTTTTAAAGTCCGGAATGGTTAGCACGGGTGCTTCGCAAAGCCGAGCCTTGATCGTGTCGAAGCTTGCTTGACAAGGCCGGGTCCATGGAAACTCATGGCCCTTTTTAGTTAGCTCGGTCAAAGGGGCCACAATGGTGCTAAAGCCCTTGATAAAGCATCGGTAAAAGTTCAAAAGCCCATGGAAGCTTCGGATGTCCGAGACACTCTTTGGGATGGGCCACTCTTGGATGGCCCGTATCTTCTCGGCATCCACTTCGACGCCGCTTGCGGATAGCACAAAGCCGAGGAAGTGTATTCTTGTTTGGGCGAATGCACACTTCTTTCGGTTGCCGTATAGCTCCGTGCGCCGTAGGGTCATAAATAGCCGCTCTAAATGCTCAATATGGCTTGGCATATCCATGCTATAAACAAGTATATCATCGAAATAAACGATAATAAACTTACCAAGATATTCACGGAGCACATGGTTCATAAGCCGCATAAAAGTGCTCGGGGCGTTGGTGAGGCCGAATGGCATGACGAGCCACTCGAATAGCCCGTATCGGGTCTTGAAGGCCATCTTCCACTCGTCGCCTTTGCGCATCCGGATTTGATGATAGCTGGATTTCAAGTCCACTAGGGAAAAGATAGCCGCTCCGCTAAGCTCGTCGAGGAGGTCATCGAGCCGTGGCATGGGAAAGCAATATTTAATGGTAATATCGTTGATTGCTCGGCTATCCATGCACATTCGATGGCTTCCATCCTTCTTCGGCACTAGGAGGGCCGGGACCGCGCATGGGCTCAAGGACTCTCGGATGTAGCCCTTAGTGAGTAGCTCTTGCACTTGATCTTGCAAGATCTTGCTTTCTTCGGGATTGAGCCTATACGGTGGTCGGTTAGGCAAGGAGGCTCCCGGTTGGAGGTCAATGTGGTGCTCGATCCCTCGGAGTGGTGGTAGACCGTCCGGGAGATCGTCCGGGAATACGTCCTTGTATCGGTCAAGCAATGGGTGCAAGGCCTCGGGAATAATCTCCTCATCAAGCCCATCGGGCTCTCGGTGTAAGAGCATGATTATCGGGCCTTCTTGGCCGAGGGTGCACGCTAATTCCTTACGGCCCATGAAAAGAGCCGTCTTGGCCTTGGCCTCTTTTCGGTCGGCCTCGTCCTTGGCGATTTGCTCCGGTGTCATAAGAGCCAATGTGATGCTTCGGCCATCCATTTTGAAGGAATAATGGTTGGTGAAGCCGTTATGCATAACTCGTCGGTAAAATTGCCAAAGTCGGCCGAGTAGCAAATGTGTGGCGTTCATCGGGACCACATCACACGTGACCGTGTCTTTGTACGTGCCAATTGTCAAAGTTACCCGGGCTTGTTTACTTACCCGGACGTCTTCACGGTCGGTGATCCAGTGCGTAGAAAGAACTCTTCGCACCATATATATGCTTTGCTCTTCAAAGGCACGGCAAACTTCTTCTTCGGTCGAGGTCGGTTCTTACTCGGCCGAGGCGGGTGGTGTCTCGTCGTCGCTCACGACCTCCTCGGTGTCCTCGAGGACGGTCATGACGTGCTTATTCGGACATTGCGCGGCCATGTGTCCGTGTCCAAGACACTTGAAACATCGGATCTCTCGAGCCCTTTGTGGGTCGACTAGAGTGTCTGAAGGTTTGGAATCCATGGCCGGTTTCGGGGCCCATGGTTTTGGCGCGGGCGCCCGATCATCGATCCGTGGCGCGGGCCGGTACGGTGTTGTGGGCTTCGGGGCGGGCCGTTGAGCAATAGCCTTGCCCTTTCTCTTGAGTTGCGACTCTTAGGGCCATTTGGATAAGCCCATCAAACGATTCTACGGGCTGCAACTCAACCACATCACCGATTTCATAGCGTAGGCCTCGAATAAACCGTGCCATGACTTGCTCCACGGGTTCAGCTAAATCACACCGAATCCGTAAGGTCTCAAAGTCCGTAAGATATTCATCCACGGTAGAACTTCCTTGGCGAAGGCTTTGGAGTTGTAAAAATAGATCTTGAAGGTAATGGCTCGGTACGAACCGTTTCCTCATCAATTCTTTCATTAATCTCCACGAATTAATTTCTTTCTCATGTGCTCTTCTTCGTTGAGTCCGAAGGCTAGTCCACCATAATGAGGCATAATCCGTAAGCTCCAAAGATGCCAATTGGACTTTTAACTTCTCGGAATAATTGTAAAGGTCAAAAATTTTCTCAACCTTTTCAATCCAATCCAAGTATTTATCTCCATTGGAGGCTCCATTGAAAGAGGGTAAGTGTACCTTGGGGAGCTTCCATTCTTCATCACGATCCGAGTAATTATCGTGTTCATACTCATAATCTTCTTTGGATCGGTCGGAGTCGCGTGGGCGTGCGCGGGGTTGTCCTCCACGTCCCGGTCTTCGCCTAGGAGGTGGCGTCGGCCGTGCCGGGCAGGCTTGTTCGCGCTCGGCCATATCGTCGAGCCGTTGAAGCATTGCATCCATTCTTCGATTCATAGCTTCAAATTGCTCCCGATTATGGTTCTCATGTTCCCGTTGGTCTCGGGGATCGGAGAACGTGGTTTGCTCGCTCGTGGCTTGGTCACGGGCGGCGTTGTGAACGGCGCCACTTCGGGTATTCATAATAAAAGTTCGGAAAAATTTGTAAGAGTGTAAAAATTGAACCTTTAGCTCTGATACCAAGATGGTGTGCAGCGTGCACCAGGATCGCACACACTTGATCGGAATTGTTGCTTTTCACGTAACCTGGGAGGTCGCGTGTACGGCGATCGGAAAATTGGCTCGGGCCAATTTAAGATGGGGTTTGCAGAAGCGTAATGTGATGGAAATAAGGAGGTTTGGTGGTGGAATTTCGGTAAAGGCTCGGTATTTTATGGAGATGACTCGGTGGCGATAATGTGGACCGGAATCGACTTGTGGAGGGGTTTGAAGGCTCGTGGATAAAGATGGTGTAAGGAGATGGATGAAGGCAATTCAATACTTGAGCGATCAAAGTATTGAACTCGGTAGACCTTGAATGTCTTCTTGGATATGACGCACCGATGAACACTCGAGGGTTGATAACGCTCGGCCAGATATGATTCACCGGAGGGGAGTTATCGAGAGGGAGCTTCGATCCTTTCGGGAAGAAGGTGCTTTGCAAAATTTTTACTAAAATTCTCTCTATTGAACAATCAAAACGATTACAATACTTAAAGAAATAAAATTGAACTAATTGTCTAAAAAGAAGGAAGCTTTCGGCCTTGGGATTGATCAAACGCTTCATGTTGACTTTGGATAAGTCCATGTCCGTGATTCATGGTCGGAGGATCGGTTGGTTCGAAATTAGACCGAGGTTGTCTTATTGTTGACCGGTTGACCGAGAGGGTGCGTCGGTATGGGCGGAGCTCCGAACTAATGAAGGATTGGCTCGAGCCAATCTGGATCGGGGGCTTCTAAAGTCTCTTCGGTGGTCAACAAAAGGTAGCGCACGGTCTTGTTCTTTGATGGACCGGTGATGACTCGAGTTGGCACGCGGGTACGTCTAGGCGGGGCTGAGCCGGCGGTCGGTCATGGGCGCGCTTCAAGGAATCCGAGAGTTTGTTGAGGAAATCCGTTGATTGAAGATCCTCTGAAGATTTAATAGATGCTCCAAGGATTTGGTGCATGAAAATCGCTTGATAATCATAGGTGGTTCGGTGATCGACCGTGATCGTGCGTCCGATGGATGATCTACGGTCATCACGAAGATATGCTCGTGCCAAACTTGATCTTCTTCCTTATCTTAACCAAACAACCAAAATACTTGAAGATTAAGTAAGTTTGGCCGATAGAATTTGGCTAAGTCTTCGAATGGGCCGATAGTGGGCCGAGCCTCGTGAGAGACTAGGCCATCTTGGGCTTCTCGTCGTGCGTTGAGCGTCTTCTATCTTTAGACTTCAATCCTTCCTTCACTAAGTCTTCTAAATGCGAAAACAAACTAAGGTGACCGGGCTCGGCGATGAGTTGGCCGAGGAGTTGGACTCCGTGGAAGACCACGCGATCCAAAGGGATCGGACCGTGCGTTCTCTCACGCCAGCCACTTATTGGCGGGCCGAAGCCCTAGTGGTCTTCGGATAGTCCGACGACCATAGCTTGGGTGGTCGTCGGGTCGGGTTCATGGAGCGGCGCCCGTTGGGTGCGGGGCGTGTCTCGGTCATGAGCCCCGGTTGTGTCGTGGGTCGGGCTGTCGGGTGTGCCGTGTCCGGGTGCGCCGTGTCCGGGTGTGTCACGCGTCTCGGCTGTCGGGCTGCTGGATGTGCCGTGTCCAGGTATGGTCGGACAAGGTCCGATGCGAGCGTCAAGGCCGGGAATGACCGAGCACCAAATAACGGAGTGCTTGGGTCGCTCCCGATCATGCTCGGAAGGTGTTTCCGAGACTAAGATACCTACAAAACGAGCAACTAAGTTAGTAAAATCGGATTGGCTCGTTGGGTTGGTCGGGGCTTGATCCATGATGTGCTCGGGTTGCACATCAGGACCCAACGGAAAGGAAGGCTGAATTTCATCTTTGACCTTCATGGGAGCAGCAGCTAGCAGCCCATGGAAGTGCCCAACCATTAGCCCAAAAGATACAAGTGTTCAAGTTCATTTGATTATGGACATTCCATCATCGGTTTGGCCCATCTATTAGGTTTTTGGTTTTTCGTAGAAACCATGCAAGCTCCTTACTCTTTTTTTTTTTGTTGTAAGTTAATTACGTGGCTGCAAGTGGGAGATCCTTAGGAAGCCTTAGGGGATGGGTTTTACCTTCCCTTAGTGACCATCACTCTTGTTGGTCATGAAAGTCAAGGGTGGGCCCCATTTACCATACCTTGTTGTTGGTTTAGCACTTAGGATCATAGGTGATAATCATATGCCTTTTGTAGCTCGTTGGAAGGAGGGTTTTTACCCTTCCTTTCTCAGCATTTACAGATTAGAAAATGTTGAATGTTGAAGCTTGAAGCTCTCCCATTTTCTCTCACGGCAAAGCAATTCAAAGGTGAGTAATATCCTTTGATTTTTGGTTTGTAACGGTGTTGGTGTCTTAGCTAGAGTCACTAAGCCTTATTCCAACCTCCCTTCCTCACTTTTTTAGGATCAAAGGTGAGTTTGGAAACCCCCATAGCTCTCATCCCGTTGTTGTTTGCAATTGTGATTGTTTGTTGTTGTTTGCAATTGTGATTGTTTGAGTGTTGTTTGCTGCCCTTGTCATCTACCCGAGTGGTTTTAGTGCTACAAAAGTCCACTCCGTGTCATTTTCTGTTTCCCGTGAAAAAAAGCCCTAAAGTTTTTGCTGTGAGTTCCACTTTCCTGTCCTGAAACAACTGTTCTTCTATTTTTATCCACAGGCCCTCCCCATCAAAGTTGTGCAAGTGTTTTTCCACTGCCTCCTACCCGAATTCTGAAATCGAGTAATTCTGTCCATCAATTTTCAATCCCTCATATCTTTTAATCTACCAGTGCCTTTTTCCCACAAACCACTTGCATTTTCTTCCTCTTTCATTGGAGTTAGTTTCTGCCAATTTCCACCTTCCCAGATTTCCTGCATTGGAAGTTGTGCAGAAGTCTTTCCATATCCACAGCATTGTTTTCTTGTTTGTGTCTTTTTTGTACACCCAAAAGTATCCCCGTGCTATTTTAAGTTCTAGACGTGCTATCACTCTGAATTTCGGACCAAGCCCAGAACGTCCCTTAAAGTTTAATTCCACAAAATATTAGGCCAAACGCACGTGTATATTTGTGGCCTTAACCAGTTTCCTCCCCTGTTTCTGCCAACCTTCTTTGTTCTCGGCAGATTTCTAATTTTCCTTTGTCCTCTATTCTCCCGACACCTCTCCTATCCCCGAGCATGTCAAGAACAAACCTCCTTGATAGGGCGTCGGCGACCACATTGCACTCCCCCTCTTTGTACTTGATAGTGTAGGGATATCTCTCGAGGAACTCCACCCACTTAACATGCCGCCTATTCAACTTGCCTTGGCTCTTTATGTGCTTGAGATCCTGATGGTCAGAATGGATGATAAATTCTTTGGACAAGAGATAATGTTGTCAAACTTCTAAAGCTCGAATAACCGCATAGAATTCCTTGTCATATGTTGAATAGTTCAAAGCAGCACCTTTGAGCTTTTCACTAAAGTATGCTAGGGGTCGTCCCTCTTGCATAAGAACAACACCTAATCTTACTCTGAAAGCATCGCATTCCACTTCAAAAGCTTTTTGAAAGTCCGAAAGACTAAGCACGGGTGCATTGCAAAGCTTTCTCTTGATGAGCTCGAAACTCTCTTGACAATTTTGAGTCCATTCAAATTCTCTTCCCTTCTTGTGCAATCAGTTAAAGGGCCACAATAGAGCTAAAACATTGAATAAACCTCCAATAAAAGGATGCAAGTCCGTGGAAGCTCCTCACATTTTAAACATTTCGAGGGGTTGGCCAATCCCAAATAGCTTCTATCTTGGCATCATCCACTTCCATTCCAACCCTTGAAATAATGAACCCTAAGAATTGAATTCTTTCTTGCACAAAAGTACACTTCTTCAAATTTCCAAAAAGTCTAGTATTTTGGAGTGTATCAAATAACAGTCTAAGATGCTCACGATGGCTAGATAAATCCAAGCTATAAACCAAGATGTCATCAAAATAAGCAACCACAAATTTTCCCAAGAAATCCTTAAGCACGAAATGTAATACCCGAAAAGAAAATTGCTTACTTTTAAGATAATTAAAATATTTAAATAAATGTTAAAGATGAAAAAGCTAGGGTTAAAGAAATTAGCATCAAAATGATAGCCAGTAAAATTACACTTTATGCTTAAAGGATATGTCACCTTCACTAGATTTGCTCCTTCATCAATGATATTATTTGCATAAACCTTAGTCCAAGAATATTATTAGATACAAATATGATTTGGTAATTTAAAGTAGAGAAGCAATAAGAAAGTGCCACGTTTCCCTATTTGATTAGTGACTAATTGTTATTAAAGCATAATTAGTGAGTGATTAAGGGGTAATTAAGGTTTACTAATCATGATTAATTACGTTAATCTTAATAATTAGCTTAATACTAATCTAGATTAATTAATTAAAGTATGTATGATTAAATGGTGATCAAGAGGAATCAATTGAGCTAAGAATATTTTGGTAAGAATAATTTCATACGTTTTATAGATTAATCATGATTAATAGTATAATTAGTTAAAGAATAATTGTGATTTTCTTAGTAATAAAGATGGTATAATAATTAGTTATTTAAAGTGCACGAAATTTGGAATTTATGGTTTATCGTTCTGTCAAAATGATATCTAATCATATTGTAATTGCTTAGGTGTGGATATATAGGAAAAATAAAAGGAATTAGTTCATATTTGTCAATGTTATACAAAAGTGATTGAAAAATGGGAAATCTGTCTAGTTTCAGGTTTTGTATTCAAACCTTATGTTAGACTGATCCAACGGCAAATGAATTTTACCACGTTAAAATAGACACCTTGAGTGAGATTTGAGCTTTAAAATGAAGACATTTGGAGTTGTATATAATAACTTATGATACTTTGAATTTGCTGCAAAACAGTGAACAATATTCCAAATTACGATTAATAGTTATTTTATTTATAGGTTGTGAAGTGATTAAAAGGCATTGATTATGTGTTTTCCTAATTGCTAAAGACTTAAGGTAAGTAATGCTATGTTTGTGTTTTGCCTCATTGGGCCTACACCATGAAGTGTTAGGTTATGCTTGTTTCTTATGACATGAATTGTTTAGTCTTTAGATAGAATATGTTGAATGATGGTATTTGGCTCAAAGATATGTTTTGAAGTGTTAATTTGGATTGATTTATGAATGTCATGTTTTTGGATAGCAAGTTGCAATTATGTTACTATCACAAAGATTTGGTTTATGTCAAAACGGAATAAGTATATGCTCCTAGCAATTGTTAAGTAGTTAAGCTAATGTAACTTACGAAATGTTATTGGAATATATATTTACTATGATGTGATGAATTGTTATGTTTATGCTACACATGTTAAGGATGTGCTTGGTACATCCATATTATGCATGTTCATGGGCATCTCATGCATCATGTTTTCAAGAAAGATACGAACTATTTACATGCATGAGATTTCATATGAAAGAGAATATGAAAATGGTTAATTCGGCTTGAGCTCGAATAACCAACGAAAGACGAAGATAAAAGAAAGAAAGAAAGAAAGAGAAAGTTACATAAATGTCATTGGGAAGGGGTTTTAGTTGGTTGTCCCCTTAGGTGGACTCAAGTTTGTGGTCTCTCAACCCTTGGAATCGAGTTGGTTGTCCCCTTAGGTGGACTCAAGTTTGTGGTCTCTTGTTCCTTGCCAGGAAGCCCCAATGATAATGATGCATGGAAATTAAAGTAAAGAAATACCCCAAATGAAAAGAAAAGAAAATGTTTTACAAATTCATATCATGTTTACATTCATGCATTTCATGTTTTACTGACTGAGCACTAGGCTCATAGATGAACTTTGTGGTGTAGGTGATGCTAACGTTCAGTTGACGAAGTGCTCCCATGACCTTGGCTACGTGGCTATTAGAACGATGTTGTCCAAGCAACGAACGAGAGGATTTTTATTTAATATATTTTAGAACGATCATGCAATCATGTATTCCTCCAAAAGAGATTTAAATTATAAATGTGTTTCAAAGTCTTCCGCTGCTACGTTTTACAAATGCATGATCGTAAACNCAGTCAATCGTGCTGCAACACAGCTGCAGCCTCCGCTGTGGCAGAGAATTCCAGCAACAAAAGATCAACCCGACCACGCTTTCTCATCGATATTCTTTCTTACTTCTTTTCTGTTAATTTCTTGATAATCTTTCTCGTATCTTCCGATCTTATTTTACACACTTGAAATTTATTTTAGAATTTAGAAAACTCTTTCACAACTTTATTGAGCAATCCGGTTTTCACATTGATTTTTTTTAAAGAAGATTTTACTAGTTTTCCTCGAGGGATCGATATCTTTTATATTACTTGTAAACTGTGCACTTGCGGTTTAATAACGACACACGCATTACACCCAACACTCGGCTATCCACACACATCTAGAAACTCCCATCTTTCTCAGGAACCAAAAGGGCAGGGACAGAGCAAGGACTCAAGGATTCCTGAATGTACCCTTTTTCTAATAGCTCTTGGACTTGCCTTTGTAACTCCTTGGCCTCCTCGGGATTTAATCTATAAGAGGGCCGGTTAGGTAGTACCGCACCCAGTTGAAGATCTATTTGGTGTTTGATCCCTCAAAGGTGGTAGTAATCCTTGTGTAAGTTCTTCCGGAAATACATCTTGATATTCTTCAAGGAGTTCTCGAATCACCATGGGGTTTTCTCCAATTTCTTCCATTCTCTCTAGGAACATTACAAGTACCATAGGTCCCCCTTCTAAGATAGTCTTAAATAACTCTTTCTTGGTCATAAAAAGGTTGGATTTAGCTGCACCCTCCTTCCTTGCAACTTCATCTTTTGCTACTTGATCCGGACAAAGGGGAGTGAGCTTGATTGACTTTCCTCCAAATTTGAAATAGTAATGTTTAGTGAAACAATCATGAAATACCCTCCGATCGTATTGCCACGGTCTTCCCAATAGCAGGTGACTAGCACTCATTGGCACCACATCACACTAGACTCGATATTTGTATCCTCCGATTGAGAATTCTAAGTGCACTTGTTTGGTCACCTTGATATCCTCCTTGTCATTTAACGACCTCAATTTATAAGGGATAAGATGCAACAAGGTCTCTAACCCGAGCTTCTCCACAAGATCCCGAGAGGCTACATTGGTGCAACTATCGCCATCTATTATGAGGGAGCAAACCTTCCCTTGGATAAGACACCTACTATGGAATATGTTCTCCCTTTGAAAATCTTCATTTCGGACTTGGGATGTAAGAACTCTTCGGATCACCATTAGGAGGGGACCCTCTTGTGCGTGGCAAATCTCTTCCTCGGGCTCTTGTTTTTCACCTGCTTCTTCCATCACTTCATTAGTATCTTCTCAAAGGATCATGACTCTTTTGTTGGGGCATTGGGAGGCAATATGAGCTAAGCGAAGACTTTTGAAGCACTTTATCTTCCTTGCTCGGGATTGGGTATTATCAATGGCCGATTTGATCTCACCTTCTTTCTTTTGTGTCCACGGCTTCACATAAGGTGATTTTTCATCCACTTTCGGGGCTTGTTTGTAGGGAGGGGTGGTCTTGTTGACAAATAGGTTCACTACCCCCTTGTTTTTTCTCTTCACTTGCCTCTCCACTTTCATGGCAAGTTGTATTACTACATCCATTGTATTGATCGGTTGGAGCTCCACTACATCACCAATATCCTTGTTCAAGCCCCTTAGAAACCTTGCTATGATTTGTTCCTCGGGTTCCTCAAGATCACATCGAATCCTAAGGGTCTCAAACTTGGTTAAATACTCCTCCACCAGTAGGGATTCTTGTTTCAAAGTTTGTAGTTGGAGGAAAAGCTCTTGCTTATAGTGACTCGGCACAAACCATCTTCTCATTAATAACTTCATAGCCCTCCAAGTGGGGACCTCATCCTCACCGTCATGTCTCCTTTGGGCTTTGAAACTATCCCACCAAAGGCTAGCATACCCGTTCAACTCCAATGATACCAATTGCAATTTAAATTTCTTTGAGTAATTATAGCAATCAAAAACTTTATCAACCTTTTCCACCTAATCAAGAAAAACATCTCCATTACAGGAACCATTGAAGGGTTGAATGGTTATGTAACACCCAAGCCATTTAAGCACCTTAGTTAATATAAATGTAAATTACGTTGTTAAATCTTGATAAGTGCATCACGAAGTATTATTGGTAGTGTGTTAAAATACGCCTTTGAAAGGAATGCTTAAAGAAATAATGTAACAAGTAAGTTAAGTGTTGGAGGAGGAAATTTGGTGAAGCCACCTCATGCTTGCCTCTCCACCTCATGCTTGCCTCTTCACCTCATGCTTGCCTCTCCACCTCATGCTTGCCTCTTCACCTATATTGAAGTTATAAGAGTTTGAGTATGGTTTTGATTAATGAAAATGACATGAAAAACAAGGTGTTACCATGTCCATACAAAAGCAGGATTAATATGTCCGATTTTACAGATACAGATTTTATAAGATTGTTGATTACGAAATTGAATTTAAAGTCTTCTGATGAATTACAGTTGACACCTTAAGGGTGATTTCGGTTACTTATTCATAAGAATTAAAGTTTGATAACTTAAGTTATAGCTGTTGTAATTTGGGAGAAAAACAGGGTAAATTCGGGAAATTCTAATGTAAGCATATTTGTGATGTTAAGGTTGTTTGGAATCAAGTAAAGAAAGTGAAGAAAATAAGGAGTATTTTGCAGCTTGGAATCCAAGTAAGTGAATCTTGCAAGTCTTTGGCCCTTCGGGGACTACATCACAAAGAGTAGGATTAAGGTTGTATAATTAGAAACAAATAAAAGTGAACGCGAATTAGTTACGATTATGAGTAAGTAGAATAAGGATACTCTGTTTGGGGTGTATCGCACCTTGCACCGGCACAAGTGTTTGGGTTGGATTGGTGTTTGTTTGACATTGTTTGATGGTTTCTAGGTTTAGGTAAAGTAATGAAGTAGGTTTATGTTAAGTATACTTAAGAGATAACAATTATCTTTATTTGGAGACGTTTGTTTATGTTGATTGGGAGATTTTTTATGCATGCTTTATGTTTATGTTATGAATGTCACGTTGTGCACGTATGCCATTTTCATGCATCATGTCTTACGAAAAGAACGAAAATGTTTTGCATGCATGTTTTCAAACGTCACCCAACCGAATGGCGAGGGTGGGATGGGAGGAACCCGTTGGTGCTAACTCTCGTTCTGAAAATCCTCAAAGTTCTATGTATGAATGTACGTAACGAATGAATGAGGTAGAACAACTAGGTGGAAAGCTCGGTCACGAGGAGAAAGTAGAACCACGAGGTGGAAAGCCGAACATGTAAATGATTGGTAAAACCACGAGGTGGAAATCTCGGTCACACGGTTAGAGTGGAAGAGTGGAAGGAGATGTTTGGCTCTGATACCAAATGATAGAATATCAAGGGGAAGGATATCATGGGATGCAAATGGGTTGCGGTAGGGTTTTTGATGAAGGAGCTGATGGATTGCACTCTCACCCTCAAGGCCACGATGTGTGGTTGGAGAAATGCAGCACAGTTTATCTATTTTAGCTCGCACAATAATCAACACCTAAGGATAGCTCTCTGTCGCCAGAGTGATCGTCGGAACACACCGAGTCTTGAAGGCAAAACGTCCAAGGAGGAGAGAAATGCTAAGCACTCTATTGATTTTCGAAAACTGAAAGAGCCTTACAAAAACCAAGAAAAATGCTTAAAACATCCACCAAGTTTCTTGAGGGGAGTGCTCAAATCGGATGGCTAAAAAAAGGCTACCCGATTTGGCCAAGCAACCAAAAAGGAAGGGAAAGTTTCCCTTTGACCTAACCGAAATGGGGACACACTAGGGTGCAACCTCCACCTGCATGAGCCACCCAAAATACAGCCTACATGAGGAGCTGCAGCTCCTAAAGGCTACCTTAAGAGAGCCCTTATGACACGAAATGGAATGGGAAGGAGGAAAAATGGGAAAATCGATTTGGGTTTGACAAAAATCTGAAAAAAAAAATAGAATTAGGGTCTGGGAAGGAATGAAGCCAATTGTGAGATATCGAATAAAACTGTAGCTAGGGTTTGACTAGGCAGTTCCGAAAAATCCGGGATTTGAAGGAGGGAGAAATTGAATTCAAAAAGTAAGTTAGAGGACGAATCTGGGGCTGATTTTTGGATGGGTGAAAGAGGGGTAAACGATAATGATATAATCCAAATTTTAAGAGGAATTATAGTAAGAACATGAAGATATGCTAAACAAAATCTTGGATGGTCAAGGCAGAATTTCAGGGTTTCACCGAATAGAGAATTCAAAATCGGGAATGATTTTGAATCACTCTTCTCAATGAATAGGGGCGTATTTTTTGACGAGGTTGAGGATGAATCTGGAAAGATGGATGAGCAAAGGATATCTATAAAATTGAGAGAATTCCTTTGGGGAAAATGGGTGGTTTGGTCGGTACCCAAAAATACACCAGAATTCAACCCGGGGTGCTTGGATTTAGGAGAAATGATTCACAAAATGAGAATGGGATGGATGAAGGAGCTAGGATCCACAATCTCACTGTAAGACCATGAAATGTTTGGAGAAAATTGGTAAGGATTAATCATTCGCTCAAAAAATGATTAACTCCGGGGGTTTGTCTCTCGGTGGCCGGCAAACAAGTTTTCGGCGACTGAGTCTTTGAAGCGGAAAACTTCAAAGGGGAAGAATCAAATTTGAAAAGATAAATCTTTATTCAATTATATCTGCAATTACACTTGCATGGGGACGGTTAAATAGAAAATTAAACTAAAATATGCTTATCATCAGACGGCCTAGATCATCTCCAAGAACACAAATCCATGGCTTGAAAGATGGACCAATGAGGAGCCTTCATGGGATGCTCTTCCTACGCTCCTCCTCCAGCTCATTATGGTCCAAGGAAATGTACTAAATATCCTCCCAAATGATAATCAGCTAACTCTAGAAATCCCATGCAAATCCATGCAACCGACGTAAAAGAAAAACCCTAGTTCGGGAAAACGAAAATCGAATGCAAAAATATAAAGGAAACAACTTTTATTCTTCAATTCTCCCAAAGGCTTTAGGATTGCTATTCTTCTTGAGTGGGATTGGATAGGAAATTCACCATGTTTTACCAAGGCATTCATACGTGGATTAGGCATGAAACGGGGAAATCTGTGATTTCATTGTTTGACAGAGCAAACGGTGTTTAATTGGAACGTTCTACCACTCTGCGGAAACCTTAAAGGATTTACTACATTTCTTATGAAAACGTTGTCTTCATTAGAGGGTGGATCAGGTGTCAAATTTGCAGAGCAAGCTTCGGAGGTCTAGTTGTGCCGGATCAAATTGTGGTCCTCATGCTTTGTTGCTTTGTCCACTAGCATGGGGGCTTCGACTCCTTTTTCCATTGGACCTTCATGCTTTGACTTCAAAGGAAAGAATTGAAGCTGAAAAAATTTGAATTCTTCAATGATATAGGGAGCTACAAAATTAGAAAACACATTAGATAAACATTCATGGCGAGAGAATTTTTTAGCCCTCCATATCATGTCATTCTGCCAGGGTTGATAAGGATTTGTCCTCAAATCCAAAACCTTCTCAATCCTTTGATGAATCTCTTTCCCTAATTCAATATACTCGGTCATATTTGGGTTGCGTTTGATTATTTTCTTGATCAAAGATCCAATAGCCACAGTGTTCTCTCTATTCACTCCTTTAGGGCACCAAGACTTCACATTATCACCACTTGTTAGAAGGATGAAAAGTTGTAAACCATTTAACCACCAAAAGAAGTTGATTACCCAAATTCATCCATGTGTTTCTTCCCAAACTAAACATTCATAATCATGCAAGAAAAGTTCTTAGCTCCAAAATTTCCATGCTCGAAAACAACCACGAAATTCTTCTTCAAAAATTTAACGTCAACATCACTAAAATATCTACTATCAATCCAATCAATCTCATGAAGATACATAAGATCTTGGTCAAATGGATCATACCTTTCGGCCACAACCTTGTCGGTTTGGCCATTTCATCCTCTTGGTCTACTTGGCTATTATGATGTATCAATAGGAGCTCTTCATGCTCCTTGGTATATTCAACACGAGTAAATAAAGATGTTGCCAAGATCGACTCATCAAACTTGAAAGGTTGTTTCAAAGTTGTAAGAGACATAGATCTTACACTCTCGGGCTTTTGGAGCTCCGTCTTGCTTTTGATTTCTCCTGCATTATGTGCTGTCAATGAATAGTTAGCAATCACATCTTCTTTGTTAGGCTCGTGAAGTTCTTCCAAGATATCATAAGAGTGGTCGGGTTCCATGGAAAAGTATTTCTCCTCAAAACCGAAGTCTTCTTCTACTTGCTCGGTTTTTACTTCAACATTTCCTTCCACTTGTTGTTGGTGAGTCTTAGCATAATTTTCAGGAATATTGTATAAGTCTGAACGTGCTTCCAACAACAAGTCTAAGTTACCCGGTTCAAGGTGCTTGGTGTAGTGGGTTTTTGCTCGAGAGTGAGGGAGTTTTCCATTTGGGAAAAATTCCATTCGCATTAGATTCTTAAAGGCCTTCCAAGTTCTAACTTCATCTTCTCCATCTATCACTCTCTCCTCTTTGAGATCTTGCCACCAATTATAAGCGTCACCAACAAAACTTCGTGAGGCTACACGAACTTTCCCTATATCCGAGTAGTCATTACATGCGAAATGTGTTTCAACTAAATCCAACAAACAATAATATTCTTCATCATCAAATGCCCCTCTAAAGGAAAGAATTCCAACCTCGGAATAATTTCTCACGTAATTATAGGCTGAAAACCGTGAGGTTTGAAGTGAAACTAAACACTCATCAAGCGTCCTACAGCTTCTTGGTGCAGTTGACATATCTTTTTGTTTTTATCTACTCCCGGTAAGATTTATTGTTGGCTCCTCTTCAAGTATTCATTCTGAAACACAAAATTTATCCAAAAACAAGAGAAAATGGAAGATTGGGAAGGGATGAATGCCTCTGATACCAAATGACACGAAATGGAATGGGAATGAGGAAAAATGGGAAAACCAATTAGGGTTTGACGAAAATCTGCAAAAAAACAGAATTAGGGTATGGGAAGGAATGAAGATATCTCAACGAAGAAATATATTTCAGGGCTGAAATTTGAAATGAAACTTTGGAAAAGTGTTTAACGAATCACCTAAAAACTTTAAGGCAATCCATTCAGCTAATTTTGAGATATCGAATAAAACAATAGCTAGGGTTTGACTAGGCAGTTCCAAAAAAATCCGGCATTTGGAGGAGGGAGAAAGTTAATTCAAAAGTTAAGTTAGAGGACGAATCTAGGGCTGATTTTTGACAGGGTGACAGAGGGGTAAACGATGATGATTTCATCGAAATTTGAAGAGGAGTTATAGTGGGAACAAGAAGATATGCTAAACAAAATCTTGGATGGTCAAGGCAGAATTTCAGGGTTTCCCGAATAGAGAATTCCAAATCGGAATGATTTTGAATCACTCTTCTCAATGAATGGGAGCGTATTTTTGGACGAGGTTGAGGATGAATCTGGACAGATGGATGAGGAAGACATATCTCTAAAATTTCGAGAATTCCTTTGGGGAAAATGGGTGGTTTGGTCGGTACCCGAAAACACACCGGAAATCAACCCGGGGTGCTTGGATTTAGGAGAAATGATTTACAAAATGAGAATGGGATGGATGAAGGAGCTAGGATCCACAATCTAACCCTAACACCATGAAATGGCTGGAGAAAAGTGGTAAGGATTAATCTTCACTCGAAAAAGAATCAACTCCATGGGGTTTGTCTCTCGGTGGCTGGAAAATAAGTTTTCGGAGACCGAGTCTTTGAAGCGGCAAACTTCAAAGAGGAGAGATCAAATTTGAAAAGATAAATCTTTATTCAATCAAAATCTTCCAATTCCACTTGCATGGGGATGATTAAATAGAAAATTAAACTAAAACATGCTTATCATCGGACGGCCTAGATCATCTCCAAGAACACCAATCCATGGCTTGAAAGATGGACCAATGAGGAGCCTTCATGGGACGCTCTTCGTACGCTCATCCTCCAGCTCATTAGACTCCAAGTAAATTTCCTAAATATCCTCCCAAATGATAATTAGCTAACCCTAGAAATCCCATGCAAATCCATGCAACCAAGGTAAAAAATACCCTAGTTCGGGAAAACAAAAATCGAATGCAAAAACATGAAGGAAACAACTTTTATTCTTCAATTATCCCAAAGGCTTTAGGAGTTCTATTCTTCTTGAGTAGAATTGGATAGGAATTCTCCATGTTTTTTCAAGGCATTCGAACGTGGATTAATTGTGAAACCGATCATGGATGGCTCTTCCTCCCAAACTATTGTGTGAACCGGTTTATCCTTGTTTGATTCCAAGGGTGCCAATAACTTGAAATCGAATAAAGCTTCTCCTGCAAAAAGAAAAAACTTGTTAGAAGGATTTCGAGCTCAGGATCGGGTGATGGCTCCCTTAGGTGTAGACCGAAGCATGTCAAAATGGTAATCCAAATGTTGGAGGCAGCCTTTCCTCTAATGAGACCCCCTCCAACCCACGCTCCAAGGAGAAGACCCAGGAATGGCATGAAGAGGCCTCAACGTCAAGCAACCAAAGACTCAAATGAAGAGTTTGGTTACTCCGGTAAGTGTTTGAATGTTATAACTATTCGGAGCGGTTGAAATTACAATTGGTTTCTTTGGAGTTAACTAGTTATGCTAGTCTATGGTGGGATAGTTTGAAGACCCAAAGGAGGCGTGATGGTGAGGATGATATTCCTACTTGGAGAGCCATGAAACTTTTCATGAGAAATAGGTTTGTGCCGAGCCACTTCAAACAAGAACTCTTCCTCCAACTCCAAACATTGAAGCAAGGAACCTTCTTGGTGGAGGAGTATTTGACCAAATTTGAGACCTTAGGATTTGGTGTGATCTAGATGAACCCGAGGAACAAATCATTCCAATGTTCTTAAGAGGTTTAAACAAGGAGATTGGAGACATAGTGGAGCTACAACCTATTGATACCATGGATGCGGTCATTCAACTTGTCATGAAAGTGGAAAGGAAAGTGAAGAGGAAGGGAAAAGGGTGATTAACCGATTTGCTCCTAAAACAGCCCCTCCTTACAAGCTCTTTTCTAAGGTGGAGGAAAAGCCCCATTAGGTAAAGCCTTGGTTCCAAAAGAAAGAAGGTGAAGGAAACCTAATGATGAAAGCAATCGGCCTCGAACAGGGGAGATCAAATGCTTCAAGTGTCTTGGCTTAGGCCATATTGCTTCTTAATGCCCAAACAAGAGGGTTATGGTTCTTAGAGAGGACACCAATGAAGTGGTCAGCGAGGATGAAGTGCTGGAAGAAGCTAATGAGGAGCAAGAACCCGAGGAGGAGATTTTTCACGCTTAAGAAGGAACTCTTTTG
>QAOC01018509.1:0-11506 GCA_003255005.1 Begonia fuchsioides
TCATCACTTTGATGGCGCTAGGAAGCAAGTTTTCTGGGCCTCGGCTCCCCGTCGAGCTCGAGCTTCACAACGGTCGTTTCACAGGGAAGACAATTCACGAGCTCCCAAAAGCTAGGAATCAAGACCTTCTCCGTCCACTCTCCGACCAGGGTTATTCCGTGCCACACCCCGCTCACTATCTTCTCGAGAGCCTCTTCTTGTATTTCCATGGCCATTTTATCACCGACTATGGTTGAGAATTGTTTCGCAATAGAGGTTGCGACGTGTTGTTTGATGATTTCGAAGTCGACTGGCTTGAAAATGATTGAGTTGTCGACGATATTGATCATTTAACGAGACATGGAGAATTGTTGATAATCACGGTTATGATCGTCATCATGCTCAATCGTGAGATAGCTCGAATTGTTCGATCCATCGCCAAAGTCATCTTCTCTGCTTGCAGCTTTGTTCAGATCGAACCCAATCATCTCCTTTCTTTGCATTCTCAAAGGATTTACGTTGTTTAGCCGATCAGGTTTTCGCTTATTCGTTTTCTCATAAACTGACAGCCTCAATTGCCAGTTGCCTTTCACTAAACGAGCAAGCTTTTCCTCGTCGAGCGAAATTCCATTCGACAAGAACTTCAAATCATCAGGTAGCCAGTTCGAGGAGAGAACGAAGATAATGCTTTCGAGGCTAATTTCAAGGCCATGAGAATCGATAATACGACCTCTCTCCATTGCTGATTTTATACTTTCCCGAGTAAGAAAATCAGCTCTGTTGATGTCTTCAATCATAATTACAGATAATGGATTCCTCCGAACAGCCTCCCAAATTCGATCCAACACAGTTTTTCCACGTAAATTTGTGTTCGATTCTCTATCATTTTGTCTCAAGATCAAAGGGTTTGACCCATAAAGGAGCTCGGAAGGCGCGAAAACCATCTTCTTCTTCCCGACTCTGTCCAGACCAATGAACAACAGCCACATTCCACCTTTCGATCCTGCATTTTGTCGTCTCAAGTTTTCAGATTTCGATCGAGTAATGGTGGTAGCTATGGCAGAAACCGCTTCTTGTTGCCACCAAACCTTCTCCATTAAACCTTTGAGGAGTTTCTTATATGAGTCAGCATCTAATTCACTAAAAATCTTATTGCTCTGCTTTTCAATTGAGTTTCTTTCATGCTCAGGAGAAGATATGCAGGCCAGAAAGTCTTTGGTTCTCTCTTCATCAGTATTTTCACTAATTACCGGATCGGTATTTTGTCTGTCCAAGAATCAGGTCGATTTTTACAGGTTACCTGGCCGTAACTCGGGTTGAATCGATTTGAGCCGAAGAGAGCTCGGATTTGGTCTGAATTTTTCCGAGCTCAAATTGTTGGAATGGAAGAAATCCGGATGAAGATCATAGCACATATTGTTCCATTTTTGCTCGAGCTCTCGAGTCTTTTTCTGTGAGATTGGATCCGGAGTTGCAACCTGTAAAATAAAACGAAAACAATGATTTTCCTTGTTCAATCTGGATAGTTTTACATTTAATCTTGCATTCTATCGTATCAACAGCGTATTATTTGGTTCATAAAGTGATTATTCTTTCAACGAACGAATGACACGTAATTTACTATGTCTGTAAATGAGATTAATCGTAGAATAATCTGCGAAAATATCGAAGACACAAGCCGGATTTCAAAATTCGTGATAAACTACCTGATTCATATAGTTTGTTTTCACATCCTGCAGCCACCATGGGAGAGGTGGCCGACCGTGTTCTTGTTTGAATTCAGACGACTTCTCAGCCTCCATTGTTACCAGTTTTGCAAGTTCTTCGTAAAATTGTCTGCATGGAGGGCAGCAACTTGTTTTCAAAATGAAATCCGAGTTCTCCGGTGAAATCCTCGCCGGAGTTACAGCTGCAGCTGTTAAACAATCAACTGAACCGCCAACTATCCCAGTAGTTCCAAGCCTGATTAAGTAAAGGGTAATAGCAAATAAGACAAAGTTTCAAATTAGCCAATCAATCACACTTAAATCTAACCAAAAAGCTGCAAATTTTTTTGAATTATTCAATCAAAACACCATGAATCAGTAAAGGGTCATAGGCATAGCAGATTAGACAAAATTTTTGCATGATGGCAATCATTTACCAAACCAACCAACCATGAACATCGTTAAACCAAATCAATTAGACTTAAATCTAGCCAAAAAGCAGTAACCAAATTCCAACTATTTAATCAAAACATCATGGATGAATAATTTGAGCAGGAAAAAAGGTGCCTTGGAAATAAGCCAGGAAGAGGAGCTTTGGAAGCCATGGGAAGAGCTTGAAGATCCCAATCATTCCCTATTGAAGGATGATAAACTTGGCATCTCAAATAATTTTTGCAAGTCGCAGATCCGATCAGCCATAGCCGAGTAATACTTTCTCCAAATCTAACCAAGAGCTTTCCGATTTCTGATACTGCAAAACACCCTTCGTCTTTTCCAAGCTGCTCAGCTAGCCAATTCAAGTTCCCTAGATTAAGAATCACCCCTCTTGCGCCATTAAAATCCGCAATTAAAGTCCCCACTAAGCTCTCCAGTTCTTTAATCCTGGTCGGTATTTGTATTTTATCTGAGAAAATCGCCTTCTCCAAGTGAATAACCTGAAATTCTGCAATGGCCTTTCTCCAATTTCTTCATTCTCGATTCTCTTCAGTAATTCCTTTGTCACCTACTCCGGCTCCGATTCACCAACCAACATCGGATTCTTCTTCTTAGAACGCAGTAATACATCGACCACTTTTTTAATTTCCTCCCCTTTTTGCTGAAACCTCGGATTCATATACAGATTTCGATTCACCGGAGAAGGCTTCGACGGTGCCAGCGAGGAATTCAGAGATTGTTCGATTGTAGTCTTGATTGCAGGACTTGAGAAGCTCGCCTCTCTCAGGACTCTAATAACGCTCGGATCGTCGAGAATCGAAATAATCAGCTGCTCTATTTGAACTTTCACCGCCAAAAGCGGTGGCGGTTGATGCTGCTCCGGGCACCCGAAGTGCTGATGAGCTTGCACTCTCTTCAGCGCCGCCGTGAGAGCGTTGGAAATCGGCGGCTCCGTTGCTGCGCTCGTGTTCTGAGTAGTCAGAAGGCGCTCGAGCGCGACGGCGAAGCAGAGCTCGAGAGCTCCGCATTGGAGCGGATGAGAAGAATTTGGATGTGATTTGATACAAGCTTGCCGGAGAAACCCCGTCGGCGAGGAAAGAAGTGCGGCGGCGACGTGTAGCGGCGTCGCCTGGAGATGATTCCGGTGGCCAGAATCGGCGATTGCGTGGTTTAATATGCTCGCCGTGTCCGGCGTAAGAGTTTGATAGATTGTGCTCAGCTCTGCTCTCATTTGCCAAAATCATCAAACTCAGGTTCTTCTTCTCCGTCTCAACAATACCAAAACTCAGTAGAAATAGCTTTAGCTTCAGACCAAGCAATGACGGTCGTCGAGTGTGAACTTGAATTCCTCCAAACCGACAAAATTCTTGCGAAGAAAAACTAATCAGAAACGGAATGAATCCATTTTTCAATCTCCACTTGCGAAGAAAAATCGAGCTCTTCCTCTTTCTCTCTCTCAATCCTCCTTGTGTCTCACACATCAAACGCAAATCAGGTTTGTTTTGTGAGAAAATTCAACGCGAAAACGAAAGATCAGATCCTTTCCCTCTCACCCTCTTTTCGATTTTCTACAGTTCAAGTTCTCAAATTAAGCTTTTAAAAAAATTATTTTATTACTAAATAGTAGAGCTATCAAATTTATCCCACATAGGAAGACATTTGAAAATTATTGGGTGAAAATAGTTTAATAATTATGATGTCCATATAAGGTGACAAAAACACAAGGGAAGACATGCACATGAATTAATCACCAAAAGAAGCTTCGTTAGTTCGCCTACTTTCGCGGCATTAGGACTAGGTCCCTCCACAAACTTCCAATTAAGCATTATTTTATTGTGTTTATAATAAATTTTGAAAACCATTTTATCTGCTAAAAATAATAATATTGTAACGTTAAAATCGAAAATGGGCATGAGTTCAGCTAAAATAGCCAAAAAAAGCTTAAGTTTTTTAAAAAAATTAATTTGAGCTCTTCAGACGTTCGATGTAAGGTAAGTGTCTCATTCGGATGTACGAACCCCACAAATTCTATAAATTTTTGCCATTGCCAAAATTTTTTTTTTCAAAAAATGTATTTCAGTCGTGGCAAGCGTATTAGAGATGCTCGACATCAATGAGATAACAGTGAGAGGTCATCTCAGCCTTTGGAGACTAGAGGGCGAGTACGTGTTTCACGGTCACTAGTGGCAGTTGATTCTAGAGAGTTTCAATTAGCTACGCAGGAGAAGGTATTTCACAACGTGTTTGTGTTGCGTGTTGTGATACCGCTCAAGTCAGTTATATTTGTAACTTTCGAGAGCTTGGGGATTAGGCGTATGATTGATAATATTGGAACTGTATGGCTCATTTGCAGAGCAATTAGTGCGACATTTTTAAGCTAAACTTGTTATATATGTCGAGAGTGGCCATGAAGAGACATTTATCTTTGGCCGAGATTTTACGATTACATCATATCACATCAACTATGTGTTAGGATATGTAGACGACTCAGACGATGGTGAGGGATAGATGTCTATAATTAGTCAGGCTACATCTTTTATTATGAATGAATTGGAAACATCTCTCTTGAGGTCGATTCGAACATTCGACCGTGATTTTGAGTCTTTGACGAAGCCTGAAGCAAATGACTTCCATGTAGTCTCTCGAGTCATGCATAACATGATTGGTCATATTTTTCTTCCCCATGACAGACATCGTGAACTGGTAACATATATGAATTTATATATTATATATATGTTTCATACAGGAGCTCGGTGCAACTGTGGCTATTTAATTTTGCGCCATATAGCTGAGATACATATGAGGTTAAGAAAAACTTCCTATATAGAGTTTTGTTAACAATATTCAGTGAGAGTCTTTGTGGAGAGATTCTTCGTTCTGAGGTGATGAGGTTGTCCTCACTACAAGATGTTTTTTATCACCTTGAGCTGTAAATGATGAGTTTGGTAGAGTCTGACGACATTTGGGTAGTAAGAGTAGATACAACAGCCGACCGTAAGAGTTTTGATCTGGATGTTGATCTTCCATGGCAGGATGACCATGTGGATTTTAGCAGATGTCGACTCTTCCATATGCTGACATGATAGAGCTTTCATATAGTCAGATGTTGGGCCCTTCAAACTCTTATCACCCACCCAAGCAAGATCCATCATTGGTGTTCATGATGGAGCAGATGAGCCTCTACCATATCAGTAGATGCAGAGATTGATGACTATCATACTCAATAGATGAAAAAGATGAATGACTATCACACTCAACAAATGGACATGATTGATAGCTTGAAGCTCACATTGTGATCATTCCTTATAGTCTCCATGATAAAGAGAATATGTCACGTAGACTGACTCTTGAATTTGTCAGCATAGGTAGGGCTCGCTCATCTTGCCGATGCAAGTCGATTTTATAAGACTCGAGCACAAGTATGACTATCCACGAATGTTTTTATTTGAATAGTTTCTTCACCGTGCATTTTCAAAGCATGAAGGCTCAATAAACATCTCTCTACGCACATTGTTAATAGTCACTTAGGGTCCATTTGCAAGAGCATTTTCAGTAATTTCAACTTTTCAATATTTAATAGATTTATATCTTTTTCGTGATAAAGCTCGCTCTTGGCTATTCTAGGCAAGTTTATAACTTCGTTCGCATCATCATTGTTTAAGTCGGGTGACATAGTCATTACTTGCATATTTGAACCGTTTGATGGAGACTGAATATCTACATTGTATCCACTATCAAATGGCTAAAAATTATCATATATTAGTTCATATATTCCTATAAGCACGTCGTTACATGTCAGGTTGTCACATCTGTAGGTTTACTCGTATGCTCAATCCATATTTGCTTTATTCTCTTCTTCTTAGCCAGTGTTACTCATCGTAAGTTGCGACCAGTTACTCGAGTTACCAGTCATTCTTGAATATATGAAACTTTGAAATATGTATCTCACAATTTGTCAATACTTTATGGGACGACATGCCTTTCTACGCGGTTTTATAAGGTGTCTTTTGTTATTATTTCTTTCTTATTTTCCTCATTTTCCCATTGATTTAATGATGACACGTGGATTAGATTCGCGACATCTTTTTAATAAATTAAACAATTAAATTGAGTATAATTTAAATAACCACATCTATTTGGATTTTTATAGTTTCTCGTTTCCACCCGAAGATTTCATGAATGTATTTGACGAAGACTAACAAAAAAGTTTGAATTGTTCAATGAAGATATTTTGAGATTTTTATTTTTATCAAATATATGGTGAGGTTCACTTTGTCTATTTTATAATTGAAATTAAACATTTGTCAGGATCAATTATATAAATATGAAATGAATTATTGAATAAAGTGTTAAAATACTAATAGAGAAAATAAAAATAAAATAATTCAACATATTAAAAAGATGTCAAGATTGCAAGAAATTATTTAACAAATATTTAAATAATGGTCACCCCGTAGTTGATGTTATTTTTTGAGTGATATCTTAAACTTTTAAGTATATCAATTGATACTTTTAATTATATCAATGGATACTTTGAAGTTTGAACATTTTTCAAAANATTTCTCAGCCATGGCGAGTACTAAAGTTCAGAGGATTATGACCCAGCCGATCGTACGTTTTCTTTCAACAATGTCATTTTCTTACTCTATTCATGTCTTAGACTCTCACAATTTCTGTTTATTTTTTTTTTGTTGCGTTTCGTGGCTTCAGAACTTGATCTTTCGGTTCCTTCAAAGTGTAAGTTGTTCGTCTTGTTCATTTCTACCATTTTTCTTTCTTGGGATGCTCTTATTTGGGCGGTGATGAATTTTGAATCTGAATTTACTTTACTGCGTGCGTGCCTTGGAATAAATGCAGAAAGCTCGGATTCAGATTTGGCTTTTTGAACAGAAGGACCAGAGGATTGAAGGCCGAATTATTGTACGTCTTCTATTATCATTTTAGGATTCTTCTAGTAGTTGTAGGCATATGCTTTTACAAATTATGGTAGGTGGCTGAGTTTCTGTTTGGAGAAATCCTTTTTGTGTTTCTTAGATCTTTGCTTGAATCAAAATCTCAACTAGTGTATCATGTTTTTTTTCTGTTTCGTACCATAGAAGGACATTCTCATAGCTTAAATTTTATCAAAGAGGCTCCGTTTGAGGTGAATATGTTGGAAGAACATCAATTAAACTACAATGAAATCTTTTTTTGGCTGTAGCAACTAAAAGGAATGGACCCAAAAAGTAATTGGCATCTCATATCTTTTGAAGTATGATTTCAATAACTTTTTCAATATGCTTTACGAAAATTTGGATTTTAATTCTTGATAGCTTTGGGTATTTGCCGGATAAATTTGGATAGAAAACCTCATGTAAAACAATAGTTTGTTTGAGTTTAGTGCTGTTAATTTGGCTGTTTAGTGGTTATTTTTATCTAATGGTTGATTAATTTTGACATTTAACTTTTCAATGCAATGTGCGGTATTTTTTCTTTGTCAGTGCATTTATGTTAAGGATGAAATCTTCGTTAGCTCTATTATCGATGTTCATACCCCATAGTTTGATTAAACATTTTGGTAGCTTTAGTATTCATTTTTCTGTCTACAGGGTTTTGACGAATACATGAATTTAGTCCTGGAGGATGCTGAGGAAGTGAACATAAAGAAGAAGACCAGAAAGTCATTGGGTGCAATATTTTTATTTCTTAATCATCTTTTCTTTCTATTTCATTTAATTTTGATATTTTTTAAATGTTCATTCCATTTATTCAGGTAGGATATTACTAAAAGGTGACAACATAACTCTGATGATGAACACGTAAGTGAAATTCTATAATCTCTGTCCATTCACGTGTGTTTCAATCTCTTTTTACTTGTCTCCTTCGCATTATCTCTCGTTTTATTCCTCTCTCGTAATCTTATGCTTTCATGCAGCGGAAAATGATCATCCTCCTTGTAGGCTAGATAAACGTCGATGAATCATGTAAGGAGGCTTCCTTTTGTGATTATTTAATGTTTTATATTCTGTACTCAACTGCCTGGTTCACTATTCCAATACTACATATTTAATAGATCAATATGTCAAATTTTGATCTTGGATTGAAGCTATTTACAATCTTCAAAGCTCAGAGTTTCTTCAATTAGTGTTAACATTGTGCATAATGTCTTGCCATTTTGCTCAATTTCAATCAATGGAAATGAAATTACAATTTGCACCATACTCTTAAATCCATGTCCCCAACTATCGAGTATCAATTAAAACCCTGAAACAACATTTTTTATGTGATTTGTTTCCATGTTTTTCTAAGTAGACATTTTTCTCTAGGTATTTTCGGGTTCCTTGTTTGTCCTCATTTTTCTTACTTGAAAACAAGGTCGAACCACGTCATAAAAATTAAAATTGCTATTCTGATCCGTTTGCTCGGTCCAAATCTTTAACTAGATTATTGTGTATGAAAATCTCCATGCATGAAGTAAAGGTACAATTTCTTATGCTTTTCGAATAACTATTTCCTGTTACTATTACTCAAACTTTGTCTATGGACTCGAGCCTCGAATGTTTGCCCTATAAGGTAATCAAAATGACATGCATAATATTCCCTTCAATCGATAGATTATGTGATCCTAGTAATCCATTGCTATTCCATAATTGAATCTTTTCAATTTATAATCTATCAATTTCAAACTCTTGCAATCAAATGCTTAATTTGAAATTGAGTTAATTTTTTATTTTTTTTGCAAATGTTAAACCCCTAATTTAATATCATTTAAGATAGAAAATATATTATACACGGATTGAACACTACATGGTTCAAATTGGTGATATATGAAAGGTAGAGTTAGCTTTTTGATTTCATATATATCACCATGATTACAAAAAACAGATGATTCAATCTTAGACAATTCATTAATTAAAGATGAAAACCTAATAAATTTAATAAAGAGTAAAAATAAAAAAAATCCCTGAACTTTTGAGTAAATAAGTTGATTTGGGCTTAAGTTTTAAAAAAATAAAATTTAAGCTATTGGAATTTTCGATACGGACTATCCGACCTCCTATTGTACGCAAGTTGCGTTCAAACTTCTATTTTTTTTTTATAATTAATTTAGCTAAGTAAATTCTATCAGAATGACTGAAAATTTTAATCACATTCACAATAACAAGAGACACTAATCTAGAAATTTTCAAACTTTTTTAACAATTTTGCGATTTACTATAATTTTTTTAATACATAAATTTTTTTTGTTGAAATTACATACGTCAATAAAAATTCTTGAAACTTTTCTCGCACGTTAACAACAGTGTAAGAAAATACTCCACAAAGTTTTGTGAATTGTCAACAATTGTACTATTTACTAAAATTTTGATAATACATAAACAAACAAATTTGTTAAAATTACATAAGTCAATAAAAATTCACGTAACTTTTTGGAGTTTTGTCTTATAGTGGCGTGAATATGTGACAAAAATTTCAAGAATTTTTATTTATTTATGTAGTTTTAACAAAATTTGTTTGTTTTTATATTAAAAATATTATAGTAAATCGTAAATTGTTAAAGATTCACCAAATCATGTGAAGTATTGTCTTACAGTACTGTAATGTGTGACAAAAGTTTCAAGATGTTTATTGACGTATGTAATTTTAATAAAATTTATTTGTTTATGTATTAAAAAATTATATAAAATCATACAATTGTTGAAAGTTCACAAAATCTTGTGGAGTATTGTCTTACAGTGTTGTAAAAGTGTGAAAAATATTTTAAGAATTTTTATTTACGTATGTAATTTCAACAAAATTTATTTGTTTATGTATTTAAAAATTTATATTAAATTGTAAAATTGTCAAAAAATTTCTAAATTAGAAAAGAAAAATTCTAAAAAAAATTGGGGGGTTCGGATGCAACTTGCGTCCGATAGTGGTCAGATCCTCCGTATCGAACTCCATATATTTTCAAAACGCAGACTCGAATCGGCTTATTTATACGAAACTCAAGTCTTTTGTTTTTTGGTTTTTACTCTTTAATAAATTATGATCCACTTAATCATTATATTTTCTTTGGGTGACATTTAATTTTCAGTTATTCATTCTTTCTTGTTATATATTGTTCAATAGATATATACACTATCACAATTCAACTCCATATATTGTATAAAGATAACTCTAGATTTAACTTTTATTGATAAATTTTTATTATATATGTTGATATATCAAATATTGATTAGTGTGATAGATGTATCAAATATTCTAGAGTTATCGTGTTTGTCATATCTCCTGACGTGCTGCTGTGTGATTAAGTAAATTTTGAATTGACTCAATCACGCGACGATACACCAGGATGTATGATAAGAAGGTAAACGTCAACTAACTCAATAAATAATTACTAAATATTAGTACTTTACTTGTATCTTAAAGGAAAATAAAGTTTTGCATTTTCTAGATGTAATGGAAAGAATTTGTATGAGCTATGATACCCTAAAAATAAAATATTATTTTTTCTAGCCTAGATAATGTAAAGTTTAATTGAACGGCCATAAGCGTCAATATTTCAATTTTCAACACTTCAATTATGTTACATGACTTTTTTTATCGTCAATGTATATAATGACATAAAATAGTTGTCGCATAATAACGTAGATATGTGATGATTATGATCGATGCCTGCAACTTTCCTCGGTGCTTTCAATATATTAAAAAAATTCTATTTTTTTGAATTGTTTTGATTATGTGAGAGTATTCGGCACAACTAGTACTAAAATGAAAAGAAATTGATGTTGTCGCGTCTATTAGATAGCTCAATGATTTACGTGGGAGTGATGCATCTCTTGAAAATTAATAAATTAGAGAAGCATTAATTCATTTTTAAAAAATATATCATGTGATTGTTATTTTATTGATGCAACTTGTGAGTTAGACATTAAAATATTGTATTTACACAGATCAAGCCTCCATTTTTAAGACAATTCAATATAATCTATATTAAACATAGATTATAAAAAATAGAAAATATATTATACATGCATTAAATTTAATTGCCTCCATTTTTAAGACAATTTAATATAATCTATATTAAACATAGATTATATTCAATAGAAAATATATTATAGATGCATTAAATTTAATTATCATTAAAAATGAAAAATTTGGAACTGGGAGGATGTCCATGCCGATAATTTTAATCTTTTTTAACTTTTAAATTCAATAAAGAATATAAGATTGGACATAGTTCAACTTCAAACCCATTACCTTTGCAGATATCTACTAAGATTGGACTTAGTTCCTTGACCACAAGGTTTTGTCTCTTCGAAGTTTTCTTTAAATCATTGAACATTTTTTGTGTTGAAACTAATTCGATGTGCACTGAATCACGAAACAGATATCTACTAAAATTAAAAAAAAAAAAAAAG
>QAOC01018509.1:12006-31175 GCA_003255005.1 Begonia fuchsioides
ATATATATATATATATATATATAATATTCAAACAAGGCCACACAATAAAACATAAGTTCCATTCATATGATATTATTCTCCAATCAAGCAGCCTTGAAAATCATTGAATAAAAATATCTCCCATGGACCAAGACAAATACATCCTAGATATTAGATCTTGCCAAACAGTGGCCTCTTCTGTCATCTCCTTCAGAGCCTCACTCAGAGAGATATTATGGGCGAAGAAAAACCATGGCTTGAAGCTCCACTGATATCTGCAGAGGACTCCAATGGAGGTTTTATTCAGAAACTAGGGTTCTGGGAGAATAGAGATGTGGTTGAAGAAGTGAAAAAGCAGTTCGGTTTAGCTGGACCGTTGATAATGGTGAATCTCCTGGTTTATAGTTTGCAGGTTATCTCAGTCATGTTTGTGGGTCATCTTGGAGAGCTTCCTCTCTCTGGTGCTTCCATGGCTACCTCCTTCTCTTCTGTCACTGGTTTCAGCTTGCTGGTATTGCCTTCTCTCTCACTTTTACACCTACTTTGTCTGTGGAGGTTGAAACCTTTATCAAGCGCTTTTACAAGAATTTCCGGATTATTTTCAGTAAAATTCAGTTTCTATATTAACGACATTGATTATTTTAAATCACAAAATGAACCTTCGAGTAGAAAGAAGTATGAGCATTTGATTTAGATATTGGCTCATTTAAATTTAGAATAATTTTAAATTTGTCATCTTGCTATATTTCTAGATGCCAATCAATTCAAATACATTTAATAAATAAAAATAAAAATATTAATTTATATTTTAAATTGATTAATCATACAGCGGCATAATAAGAAATTTGGCAAGAACTTAAAACTAGATTAACTCTTAAACTTATTACAGTTTTCTAATGGTAAAAATTCCAAATTGTCTATTTCTTAATTATAGTGTTTAAAACTATCAAATTAGAGATTAACCAAAAAAGAAATGGTATTAAAATTCGATTGAGTGATGGGAAATCGTTTTAAACATCTAACTAAACAAAAAAAACATAATATTCATTTACAAGATTTAACAAATAACTTTATAATTCAAAACAAATAGCTGGATAGCCTGAAATGAGTATCCGCACACACATACACGTACATTAATAAATGTCGAATATTTAATTATTAGATTATAAAATACATTTTCTTTTTCAAATCCTCTCCGTGTTCTAGTGAAGTTATCCAAGAAAATATATATATATACGCATATGTACATTATATCAAGTGTAAGAACAGTAATATTTCTACATCTCTCTGATTTCCCACTAAGATATAACAGCATTTGAACTTTGATTAAGCAACTCAATCGATTAGCTCCAATTCCTGAAAAAATCTAACTATTTTCTTCGTAAAATGCTTCCGAAGATTGGAATGGGAAGCGCATTGGAAACATTCTGCGGGCAAGCATACGGAGCAAAACAGTACCACATGCTAGGAATCTACATGCAAAGAGCCATTCTTGTTCTTCTCGGAGCCGCCATTCCTCTTGCTTTCGTGTGGGCAAATGCTGGCCAGATTCTGACGTTCATAGGGCAAGACCCCATGATTTCAGCCGCAGCTGGAGATTATGCGCTTTTCATGATCCCCTCCATTTTCGCTTTTGCTCTTCTTCAACCTCTGATCAGATTTTTACAGACACAGAATAAGGTTGCTCCAATGGTGGTTTCTTCAGCAATTTCAGCGGTTTCTCACTGTTTTGTTTGTTGGGTTTTGGTGTTTCGATCTGGGTTGGGTTATAGAGGGGCAGCTCTGGCTAATGCTGTTTCATATTGGATTAACGCTTTGATTCTGGCTGTTTATGTTGGAGTTTCTTCTTCTTGTGTGAATACTTGGACTGGTTTCTCTGTCGAGGCTTTTTATGATGTTTTTGAGTTTGTTAAACTGTCTGTGCCTTCTGCGTTGATGCTTAGGTATGTCTCTCTCTCTCTCTCTATCTCTCTCTCTACCTTTCTCTCTCTTCAATGTTTTGAATATGGGTGAGCAGCTTGGAAATATGGTCATTTGAAATGATGGTGTTGCTGTCTGGTTTTCTTCCAAATCCGACGCTGGAGACATCTGTTCTTTCAATTAGGTTTGCATTCTTTTTTGTATATTTTTCTAATATTTCAGTTAATATATTATAAACTGATGTTCTTTTGATCTGTGTTTTCTCAGCCTCAATACCTGCTCCATGTTTTATATGATACCCCTTGGGCTCAGTGGTGCTGTAAGGTAAACACTTCAATATATATATATATATTATTAAACTATCCTTAAAACTATGTTCAAAATCAAATTAGACTATATAACTGTACCAGAATTGACACATTTAGTTCACATTGGATTGGTTTTGCATACAGATCGTTTCTTTAACCGTCTTTCATTATGCACGACCATTTTAGTTGGTCCGCTTCCGAGTCTAATATAGTAAAACTATTAAATATTGTCCATAGTGTTACGAAATTATCAATTAAAATTCTTAATTTTTTTGTTGTTATTTTAATTTCATTTTTAAAATAAAATTTGATATAATTACATAATCTAAATGTCAATATAATTTCTAAACTGGTGTTGTTTTGATTTGTATATTTTCGTTATTTTTAAATTTTAATTTATTTATATTAATTTTAATAAGAAAAAATATTTAATGAAAAAAATTAGAACGGGGCAAAGACGTGGCCAAATATATATGGATCGGTCTAATCCAGTTCTTGTTCTAATGGTCCGATTTTTATCCGTAAGTCTTGTGAAATTTTTTTAGATAATTTAAAAAAATCGGACCAACTCGGATTACGAACACCCTAGCTAAAACTTGTAACTTGAACTTTACCTGAGCACAGATCGTTTTGTGACCTAAACGAAGTTATCGTTATGTTCGATAAATTACTCGAGACATCAATCATCAGCAACCCCTGTCCACATAAGTTATATCCAGAGTTACCCGAAAGAATACTCAATCGGTCTCTTCTTTTTACGCACCATGAACTATAGTTGTTTTTCGATTTGATAATTGTTTCGGTTTTCAGCACAAGGGTTTCGAATGAACTTGGAGCTGGGAAAGCAAGAGCAGCTATTCTAGCCACCTGTGTTTCTTTATCCATGGTGATGACAGAAGGAATGGCTGCAGCCATAGTCATGATTTTGGGAAGAAACCTTTGGGGTTATTGCTATAGCCACGAAGAAAAGGTTGTTCGATACCTCGGAAAAATGCTCATTTTGATTGCAATCTCGCATTTCTTCGATGGAATTCAGTCGGTGCTTTCAGGTTCTCTCTATTCCACTCTACTCATATTCGCATAATCTTTTTGTCATGGTAAAAAATCGTATTGATAGAATATCTATTGCAATTATGATAAAGTTCAAAGTGTTCATCGATGATTTTTAAAAATTAAAATTATTCGTTACAACTACTCCCGTAGTTCACAGAGTAAATTGCTATTGATCCAAATATTAATGAATCTGCCAAGACAAGAGATCTTTTCACTAGAAAAACTTATTTACCGCATTAGTGTCACTAATCCGTACCCGTAGATAAACGAGTCATATTACTCGTCATCTTATGAATATGAGATTTCTTGACATCATAAACTTTAATTTTAAAGAATGATAAACTCATAGCACACTCAAGTGGCTGTACATGACGAAATTTATTGGCTTTAACTTATTTAAATTTTGCATTTAAAAGGAACGACAAGGGGAATAGGACGGCAGAAAGTCGGCGCGATTGCTAATCTCGGAGCATATTATCTCATCGGCATCCCAACAGCTATGACTTTAGCTTTTATATACCACTTTGGAGGAAAGGTAATATCTCGTAATATCATTCTCACTATAAAATTATTCATATTAATTATCGGAGTCAGAATTCAAAGAATTGTGTTATCGAATAACAAGTAAGAACGAATGAGTTAGCAGTCAAACGAAAGAATAATACTATGCTTACACTATAATCTCGTACATTTACGAGACGATTGTATCCATGATGCGTGGACACACACAAACCAAGATTACCCGAGATGAAATCTCGAGCATGGTATTGAAAATTTGAAATGATGGTTCTAAACGATATATATATTTTTTCGATTTTCAGGGTTTGTGGGTGGGAATAATAGCGGCACTATTGGTCCAAGGACTCTCTCTTTTTATCATAACGTTATGTACAGATTGGGATCAAGAGGTAATGAATAACCTTCTCTTTGTTTTTTTTTCCCCTATTTTTGTAATCTAAATTCTAGATTTATTTTCAGGTTCAGAAAGCAAAGGATAGAGCTTCAAGCACAAAAAAGACATATATTACAAGTACTGACATAAGTATCCTTAAATAATCTTTGCTCAAACCACGTTGTATCGATTTATTTTCTTCGAAATGATCATGATACCGGTGCTTGCGACATCCATGGACTCAAAAAATTAGAAGAGCGTTAAATTAGAAGAGCACCAAGACTACTTAGGTCAGCTAATAGTTAAATATATACACCCAAATAGCACGAAATTCCCGTACACAAACCCTAGCAGCCAAAATGTATCTTTTACAAAATTCCAATAATTTAAAGCACATATATTTTACATTTATTCAAGCCAATTTTCTTAAAATCCAGATGTAAATTTGATATCCGACGAGAAAAACCTTATCGTGAAAAAATAATTGCTAGTAAAATTAGCGATAAATAATTCGAATAATTGTAAATCTTCCCGATGTAAGGCTTTAGAATAATGCCAATGCGTTTTTTGTTTACATGGCTTCCGAGTAAATAAAATATTCATCCGTGTGCTCCTTTTCTGTTGTATCATTGTCTTAGACTGATAACATGTTAGAATAGACATCCAATCTTGATTCATGCAAAATATTTTATAGAAGAGTAAGTCAATGTTCCCATCTTGTTGTATATGCTTGAAATATACTCGCTAATATGACTAATATTGATTTTTAAAATTAATATAGTAAATTATAAAAGAATTAATTAATAAATTATTTGTGTCAATCAGTATTTAGCACGTCACTGTAAATACTACAAAGATAATTTTTTTTTCAAAAACTGCAATGAATAATTAGAAAGTTGTCTTTTATCCTACCCTGCAAAGTTTTCAAAAATTGTCGATTATAACATCCGGCTAACAACCCAAGAACACATCTTTTTGTTCAACGTAAATAACACTTTTTGAGTACTCGTGGCTAAGTCGGTGCATTTGTAGCAGCTAAAAGAAAAAGAATAAATATCGATTTACTCTCTCGTTATGAAGTATTTGTAGCAGGTATCTTGAATTTTATACTTTATCAATCGACAATTCGTAATTTAATATGATTCATATATTCTAATACTATGATATATTTTAATTTTAAAAAATCCATCAATTTGGGTAACAAATTTCATCGCTAAAGTTAATGATTTTCACCATCATGAATTGATGATGTGCGTCAACCAAAGGGATTTCTCAACTAACTATTAATCATTTCTTAATAATTAATAAATACTTAAGAAATGACTAATTCAACAAATAAATTAAAATTTACCTTAAAAACGTCGTATTTTTATTGTGTGAGATTACAAAATCATCATACCAAGAGTTAGAGCCGGCAAACGAGCCAGCTCGAGCAAGCCGAGCCTGTCGAGCTTTTTCCCAAAATTTTTGGCTCAAGCGAGCTATCGAGCCTCGAGCCTATTCGAGCCGAGCGAGCCCAACTCCCGAGCCTAATCGAGCCGAAAATGAGTCGAGCTTAAACGAACCGAACAATTCGAGCATAATGAGAAATTTAAAAAATAATCATTATAAATCGTCTGAAATTTGATATATTATGTTGTAACCAGATAATTTGTCGAAAAAATTACATAGCATTGTACCAAAATAATTATTTTGTGTATCAATATTCAATACATATGTAAACTTTAAAAAAATGTACAAATAACTTAAATAGTCGTACAAAAAATTCTAGTCGTCAAATTCCAAAATTTTGAATTCTTCCTCGAGTTCATCATCTTGTTGTTGCTCTCTCGCAACGGCATCGCTCCAATCCTTCATGCATATGAGTGCTTCCACGAGATCCGATGCAAGACTCCCTCGTCAATCGCCGTAAACGCGTCCACCTGCACTAAAATCTGACTCAGAAGCTACAGTTGAAACAAAAGGTGTTAGTAAATACGTATCTAGATATTGAAGGTCGTATCATGAGGAAATTCGAAACACGTCTCTAAATACGTATCTAGTTTCATTTGATCAGAACCAAGCCGATGGACGTCGTCATCAACTTCCTCGTTTATCGATTCCAAATCGTCATTTAGTGGTTCTCCAAACCTGGATCCACCACTATAAGTACAACCGACTTGAGATGATGAAAATGATCGGGTATCACAATATTTTAATTGGTAAGATGCAAATAAATTAGCAAGTTCAGTTTTTAATGATTGTTGAGTAGCAACCGAAATAAAACCGAAGTTATGCGATATTTTATCAAGCATTAATTTACAACTCTTTATTTTATATCTCNGCATTCAGTGCACTCCATAAATCAGAAGTAATACAAATTGACATATGTTGTGCTTGTGCAGAAAGACAAAATAATTTATTTTTCATTTTAGTATACAATTTAATTATGTCACATCGTATTGTATTACGAGGAATTCGTCAAAAAATTAAGGTTAATATATTCCCTAATAAAATTTTCGTGTACCTCGCTATCAAACATCGATAGCGGGACCTCGTGTTGAGCCACAAATCTTGCAGCACTTTCTCGCAATCTTTCATGCGAATATAAAAAAATAGTATTACCACTAGCCGATAATTGTAATTGTCTTTTATCGGGCGTTTGCTTGTGTGCGTGACAATGTTGATAATGTCTACGAATCGTACTAGTCTTCGATTCGTAAGCATAATTTTTTACACAATACTTACATTGTGCCCGATTTTCTAATTTTTTTCTCGACATTCATTTCGACAATTTTAAAATAATTCAAAACATCAGACGTTTTTATTTTTTTGGGACGGGAATGTGATGACGTGGATGTTTGTGCAGATGTTTGTCCAATTGAAAATGCTGGATTATTTGTGCCAATTTCTTGAATATCATCATTAGAATTAGTAACATATTCTATGTTTCTCGAATCCATCTCGATAAAAAATAATAAATAAATTGATATCGCTCACCAATTACTCGGGTCGATGTTGACTTGTACGTGGCAATAAATCTTTAATTCCACAAATACGAGTCTTGGAAAAATATTAGAAAAAAATTAATTCGACGTTAATCGTAATTTTGACGATCAATTAACGATAGATTACCGATAAAACATATCTCGATGAGTAATTTGTTAATGCTTGAATAAATCGTCAACACACGAGAAAATAGTTACGCAAATTAGAATTGAGAGCATAAGAGAATTCAAGAAATTTTTTGGTAAATTTTAACACCAAAATCAACCCTATTTATACCTAAAAAATCAAATATACATGTTTTTTCCCACTTACAAATCGTCAACGGTCATCACACCGTTGCAAGCAGCCCACGTAGGCTGCTTGCGAGAGATAGAGAGAGGCCTGGGGGTCGCGCCTTGCGTGCCGCGTGCGAGACCCTCGGCCTCTCTCTCTCTCTCTCCCTCGCCGTCTCGCCAACGCCAAGACGACAACGATCTGCGGTGAGGCGAGAGGCAACGACGAGGCTAGAGGCGACGAGATCCGGCGAGATCCGACGACGAGGTGAGAGCGAGGCGACGAGATCTGGCGAAGCGACGATGCGAACGACCGACAAGGCGAGGCGACGGACTGCGAGGAGCGGCGACAACGAGGGCCGGCGACGTCGAGCCTGACGAGCGTGGCTCGTTAGGCTCGCGAGCCTCATCCGTCGAGTTAGCCAGGATCGGTACCGTTCCGGTCCGAGCCTGGCTCGGCTCGACAACTAACCGAGCCGGCAGAGCGAGCTGTCGAGCCAGCTCGCTCGTTTGCCGGCTCTACCAAGAGTAGTTTTTTTGCCGAAAATCGCTCAAAGGAAATGCTCAAGAGACTTAACTAGTAAAGCTTGTAATTTTAGAGATATTATTTGCTTAAAAGGAGGGTAAATTCTAGAGCTTCGTCGTTCATAAAAAATCTTTCATAATACAAGTACTAGTCAAGAAGACAGCTATAAATGGTGCAAAGAAAGTCACAAAACTACATTCAATTTATCAAACAATGAGAGTTTGACAATCCAAGAAGACGCAACCCACCAAATCTAACCCAATTCAATTCAAATCTAATGGTTTAATTTGGAGAGAATTGTTCAAAAAAAGAAAAAAAAGGTTCACACTCAAACTGGATTTGTGATGAGCTTGCAGCTTCTGGCTGGCCAAAACCTAATACCATCAAAGTTGACTGAGGGTATAATCATACAAATATATCAAACCCTAATTGTGATCATCATTTTGTGACTGAAAATAATTCAAAACCTAGTACTTTTTTACCTTTATTTTGCGTCGTTTATGCGTGTTTGATGTTGGTCCAGGCTTTGAATCTTGAATTTTGAATTGATAGAATATTTAAGGGTAAATAACAATTTATGCCATGAATTATAATAGTTTAATAAATTTCTTGAATTTTAAAAATCGTCAATGAATATTTTAAAATTTATTATTAATGCAATAGACAACTTATCATTTGATTTTTTTTTATTTTATGATGTCGATTATTAATTTTAACGAGAAATAAAAGAAAACATATTAATAAATTTTTATTTTTATTTAATTCATTTAATCTTATAAAAATAAAAAATTTTAAAATTGATAATTTTTAAATTTTTTTATTGAAATTTATTGATGAAATGTATTAAATAAATGAATGAATATTATTAAAATCATAACAATAATATAATGATAAAATATTTGTTGTAATGAAGGTAAAATTTAGTTTGTTAATTGATAATTTTTAAATTCAAGATATCATATGTAATTAACTACCTAGCTTAAAATATAAATTGTTTTATGTACCCAATATTTAAATGATCTGAATTAGCTCATCAATCGTACCATTTTCTTACCAGTTCTTAAAAACGCGTGGTTGGTGATTGGTGAAATTGAATGTAGAATCAATTGTCGTCTCTTTCAGTTTCGTTTTCTTCCATGGCAGCGAATTTTCCAGCTGTTTCCAACTTATTTTCCAAACGAGTTCTTACGCCAAATGGATCCTTCTACGCACAGAGACATTCAAATCTTTGTCATTTGTTCTTCGTTCTCTATAAATACCTCTTCAAAACTTCATCTTCTCCACGTAAAAAAGAAAAATCATCTTTTCTAGGTCAAAAATTTATTCTTTCATGGCTTTTCTGAGACCATTTTCGATTTCTGCAAAAGGGTTTATGATTTTTTTTCTGGTTTTTTACTCGAGTCTATGCATTTGTTCTGCGAATTTCTACCAAGATGTTGATATTACTTGGGGAGATGGAAGAGGTAAGATCATGAATAATGGAGAGCTCCTCACTCTTTCTCTTGACAAAGCTTCTGGCTCTGGGTTTCAATCCAAAAGTGAATTTTTGCTCGGAAAATTTGACATGCAAATTAAACTAGTTCCCGGAAATTCTGCCGGAACAGTCACGACCTACTATGTAAGTATCTTATTTCTTTCTACTCAGTCTACTGGCACAAACACGCGTAAAAATCACGTTTAAAGTAGGGGTGGGCATGATCCAAATTTGGCCAGTTTGAGATAAATCATAACCGGACACGTAAAATATGGTCTGACTTCATTTTATCCTGGTTTGAACCACAGTCTCGGTCGTAGTTTGCCCATCTCTAATTTAAAGTTTTCTTATTCTATATAAGAGAACAAAAGAATTGTTTATTGTAATGGATACTTTGTTCTTCACTGATTTTAACGAAATTCAATCATTTAATTAATACTTTTCATTGATAGAAGATAATAAAAATGTTGAAAATGTTATGAACTTGTGAAAATTTCTTATTTCTTTTAAGATTTTGATGAGTTAAATAGAAGTATAAATGTATTATCATATCTATTTTTTATTTTTCGACAAGTCATTAAAGTTATATTACACTTAAGGTGTTTATTAATAATTTTTAAATAATAAAATATATCTTGCAGCTATTCTCATAGTTAAGGATAAAAATTACTATTTTCTTGTTTTATTTTAACGAAACAGCTTCCATGTAGATCATTTTGTCAAACACAAGCTTTTAATCTTTGCATAATCTTTCCATCACGAAACGATCTCTAACACGTGTTGTGATTCGCTCAATTAATTTTTTGTCATGATTTTTGCAAATATTACAAGTAGTGATTCTAGGGTTTGTGCTTTTGTAGCTCCGGTCAGATGGGTCGGCATGGGATGAGATAGACTTCGAGTTCTTGGGAAACCTAAGTGGAGATCCTTACGTTGTTCATACCAATATTTTCAGCCAAGGAAAAGGCAGCAGAGAGCAGCAGTTCTACCTCTGGTTCGATCCAACTGCAGCTTTTCACACCTATTCTATCCTCTGGAATCCTTTGAGAATCATGTAAGTTTATTACCTTCCTCACTTTGGTGGGCATGAATCGGTCGCTTAAAATGGGTCGGTTTATTAATTGACCCCTTGGGTCTTTGGTTTGGGCATCGAAACCCAAGACTGACCTGCAATCCTCAATCGATTTTCAAACATGATCCGAAAAAATTTGATTTGAGTAGGTCTTTTTGGGTTGGTTATTCAAAAGTAATTTAAAAAATAGACAAAAAAAAACCAATCAAAATTTACTTACTCAACTAAAGGTAATATAAACCCTAAAACTTAGTAAGGTTAAGTAAATCAATTAACAGGTTTTTGCAAAAAAAAAAAAAAAAAAACTTGACCAAAACCCAAAATATTAAACCCAATCTTTTCATAAAATGTAAAATAAACCAACCCGACCAGATGTGAAAGATGAAGCTTCGGCTTAACCAACGCATACCATCACTGTCTCTCTCTTCCTCCTCAAAACCCTAATTCAACGTAATCTTCGTCCATGGCTACAGATTGTACGTAGATGGAACACCCATTAGAGAGTTCAAGAACATGGAATCCATTGGAGTGGCGTACCCAAAGAGCCAGCCAATGAGGCTGCAGTCCAGTCTGTGGAATGCAGATGATTGGGCGACGAGAGGAGGGCTAATCAAGACCGATTGGTCTAAAGCTCCTTTCATGGCTTCTTACACTAACTTGACGATCGACGCTTGTGTTTGGTCATCGGGAAAATCTTCCTGCGGCTCGAGTTCAGCGCAGACCTCGGCCGAGAATTCATGGCTGAGCCAAGAGCTTGATTCGGGTGAGCAAGAGAGGCTGGATTGGGTGAAGAAGAATTATATGATTTACGATTATTGCTCTGATTTTAAAAGGTTTCCTCAAGGTTTCCCTCCCGAATGTTCTTCCAATTAATCTCTAGTTCTACATTTTTCGTTCATATTTTGGTACTTCTTTGCGTTATCATCCATTCTATCTATCGTTAATACTATTAATAATTGAGATTTCTATAATGCAAAAGATTTCCCAAAACAACATTTAGCGGAATTCCCGGATCCTCTGAATGGGATATCATATGCTTTACGTCGTAACCTACACGATATCGTATGCTTTGTGTCAAAACCTACATGATTGCTATCGATAGTTTTATTCTTAGGGTTTTTCAACTATTTTCGGATAGAAAAACTTTTCATAATTCATTTATGTTTGTAGCAAACGATGTGTGAAAGTACTCAATCTTCACTCGTATGAAAATCATGAATCATAATTTTTCTTTTTTGCATGTGTCAACTAAATTCTTTGCGTAATGCAAGTGCACGTATCGAACAAATAATATAATAATAAACAGATGTCGAACCCACAAGGACAGTCACTAAATTCGATTTGCAAAATAAAGTTAGATTGTATTATCACAAATTTACGTTTTTTTAATTAAGAATAATTGACTAATTGCACGTTTTTAAAAGAGTATGATTTTGTTTTTGAAAATATAAAAAATTGGTTAAAGCTAATCTCCCTTGATATGAAATTTTTTAATCAAATAAATTTCTCTTGACTAATTGACAGATTTATGGAGTCGAGATCCTTCTGAATTGCTCGACGGTTAAATCGACTATAATCGATTAGATATAAAGCAATATATAATAAATCTAATACGTTAAAACGAAACTTTTAGCCATGAAAGTTAATTAAAACCAAGTAAAAATTAACAATCACAAACAAACAATTATCTAAAAATTCATATCAATTTTCCAATTCGATAAGAAAATAATCAATCGTGTATCCTTCTGAATTCCAACGATTTTTTCTACTTTGTACGTTGTTTGTTTAATCAATCAAGATCCATAAGAAAACAAAAAGACAATTCACATCAAGTTCGATCAACTGTAATCAAAACGGAAGTTAGTTCATAAAAAAATTCAATATAAACATATATTTGCAAAGCATAACGAAAATACTGAAAAACTGAGGATTTTTCGTCGAAATCTTTTTGTTGCTTCTTTCCTCTACTATTTTCTTCTTGCCTTTCTCTGCTCTTTTTCCTCTCCTTCCTCCGTTGTTCTTTTTTTTTTTTTCTGCTGCTTTTTTTAACTCTAATTTGATGCAGCCACAACCGGAGCTTTAATTGTTCATCATTAATTTATAATTTCAGCAGCCAAGTCTCTCATTCTATTAATGTTTATGGCTCCACTTAGCAAAGAATTTCAGCAGCTTAATTAATTATCTTTAATAGAAACCGAAAGGTCCTTGCCAAATGTTGTAATGCTCTTTGATTGTAATTCAAAGCCCTTCAATTTCATTGAAATGCCACCATCTACAATTTATGCAATCATTATTCTTCCAATAGAGCTACCAACAAACCAAATTCAACGTTATCGATAACAATTCAACAGCAAACACTTCCAATAATAGCTAAAACCGATTGAAAAATTGTAATTTTTATATTAAGTCAATTTTCACCCAACCTTTCTTAGAATTTATCCTAAAATCAACAAGATTGAGTAAAAATTCAGCCAATTTCATATAAATATTTGCCGAAATGGACAAGTCAACAGCATGCAGTGACTGTCAAAGTTTTGAAATAATAAAACGCGTGATGTCGCCTATGTCTATGGACTCAACTAAAATCTATCGATAAATTTGATATAAAATATTATTTTATGAGTTTTAGGTTATAATTTAAATAAGGTGAAACATTTACAAAATTTCAGAAATTGAAATGGAAAAAGTTGAAGCTGGTTCTACTTTTGCAACCACAACTCTATGTCTACATTAGGGAGGACAAAACAAGATCGAGGCCATAGTCCGATCTGAAATCACTTGTTTTAGACTGGTTAATAGTCTTAACTCTTAAGTTTTTAAAACCGTTAAATCGAGAACCAGACAATGGATAAAAAATAATTAAAAATCAGGTAAAACTTGACTTAAAATCTAATTGAACTCAATAGAAACTCAAAAATTGATTCTAATTATGTCAAAATACTCCAAATTTGATTCAAATATAATAAAAAAATATTTTTTATATATAAAATCAACCTGTATTTTACGATTCTAGTTCTGATTTCAGTTTTGATTCCCGTTCACCTCAAAATCAACCCGACCCAAATCATTCCCACTCGTAGTCTACACTCTACAGTTTAGGAAACATAAAACATCCAACTCATTTACGTCCTCAAAGAATGATCTAAAAAATGCTGCATGACTTTTATGAACCTTCGAATGGCATAAACCTAAGCATACTTCTAGCTCCAAAGTATAAAACATCCAACACTTTTTGGACCATCTTCACGTTCATTTTCTAAGTCACACGAGATTCGCTTATCCCGAACTAATTTATTAGTAGCTCAAAATGACATACCACCCTAAATCTAATAACTTGGGATGTGCACATTTTGATCCATAAACTAGTAGTTTTTTCAGGATATCACGGGGTTGAGAAACTATATAGAAAATGACTATGTCGATGTGAGGTGGTTTCTCAATAGAACGTTTTTAATTTCTTTTTTTGTTAACAAAATTAGTTACGAACTCCTATCGAGTTTTGTTTTGCAGGGCCGAACCAACTACTCGTAAGTCCAAAAATCGATGTATTGTACTATTGTTATGTTTTTGCATCTTTCTTCGTATTTATTGAATTTTCGTGGCATTCTAAATTTGATTTTGTTTTAAATATCAAACCTTTGTTGGGATGTTTTAATAAAGTTGGTTTGAAAAGAAGTTTAAATAGAATCAAAATTATGAGCATTGTTTAATAATATATTTATTTTTAATAAAATCATATAAAACAATATTTGGATCCAATAAAACGACGGCCTAGATTGCGTTTTGTTGTTCTAACCTCTCGTTAGATCTACCGCTCCTAACTGTGTCTTCCTCCGATTGAATTTCCTGCCATTTCCCTTCCGGCGAAAATGTCTGCCGGCGACACCATCCTCTCCACCTTTCTTCCCAATCGGACATCGACGAGATCGAGAATCTCATCAACTCCAGCGTCCAATCGGCTCCCTCCACGGTGCTTCCAACGCGGCCACCGAGCCCTCCTAGGGCTTCGATTCCAGTTTCTTCCTCTCCTTTCATGCAATATAATCTTCCTCCTCCGCCGATTAATGCAAACGTTCATAAGCCTCCGCCTGTGACGGCGGCAGCCCCGGCTTCTTTGCCGGTGTCCAGCAACGGCCGGGCCAACGTGTCGGCCAGCGGGTTCGGATCGCCGCCGAATGCACTAACGGAGCCGGTATGGGATACTGTGAAGAGAGATCTGTCGAGGATTATTAGTAATTTGAAGCTTGTTGTTTTTCCTAATCCGTATCGCGAGGATCCGGGTAAAGCTCTTAGAGATTGGGATCTGTGGGGGCCATTTTTCTTCATCGTGTTTCTTGGCCTTACTCTGTCGTGGTCCGCCTCGGTCAAGAAGGTGAGGACCTTATTTTTGTTTAAAAACTTGCCACAATATGCTGCGTGATTGGATTAATTTTGTTCTAAGTCTGCTTCATTTGCCTGTCATTGTCGAGCTTTGGGGAATAATTTCATATGTGGGTTGTGATGGAGAATGTACTTTTGTGTTTGACATTCTTCATAATGTGTGTTTGTATCTGTAGTGTGTTTATGCTCAAGGTATCAGCCATGATTTGCCTCTCTTGTGTACCTATGCATAATTGTGGTAAAATATTGACTAAGGAAGAGCCTTGGAGGACGGAGCTTAGGCTTTTGTTGAAAATTCTTAAATTGTTTGAGGAATTTCTATGGATCTTAAATGAGATCATAGGGTCTTTATCTAAAAAAAATGCTTAATCTTTGCAGAAAATTGTAGTAAAATACTGAAGTAACATGTTTTTGGACTTTTTATAGAATCAGAACGGAAACAGAGATAGAGAAGGTTAGCATGGTTATTGCACTAGGATGAAAGTAAAATGGGGAAGTTTGTATTTGCCCAATAAAAAGATACTGAACAGTTAGCTCTCTGATGAACCATAGAGGTCCTTGTTATGGTGGAAAGGTGTTTTGTAAACACTGAAGGAAGTATAAAGTTAATATCAGAAAATCTTGTAGCACTTACTGGGATGTATGGCCTTGCAAGACAAAGTCAAGTGGAAGGAGACAATTAAATCCCTGTCAGTCAGCTCTGCTTAGAATAAGGTCTCAAACTAAGATTGAGGCTCAAAATTTGATCAGTGAATAATAATGTATTTTACTCTAGAAAGAAGTTTTACTTACCATGGATGCGAAAGGATCTTTAACTGTTTCTTACGTCATAAAGTCCTCATTTATGACACTTTGGCTATCATATCTTGTCATCTTCTTATAAAGATGAAATATAGTTAAATTTTTTATGTTGTCTGCTTGTTGATCATAGGTCTGTTTGCTTCTCTGTTCTCAATTGCTTCATTTGTATGCTGTTACCAACGAGCTTCTTTTTCACTTATCAATCTTTCAGCTTCTAGTAGTATTTAGTTGTAAATTACAATTTCTATATTGTATCTCTTCTGGTGGCTAGGTCTACTGTGTCTTAAATTTTGCGCTTTGCCGAGAAAAAATTAAGTATTGTTATAATGACATTGTCTTTAATGATATCTTAGTCTGAGGTGTTCGCTGTTGCATTTGCACTCCTTGCAGCTGGTGCCGTAATTTTGACCTTGAATGTACTTCTTCTGGTAAATATCAGTCTGTCTTTGTCTCTACTTTATACTATTCATTTCTACCTTATCCTTTATATCAATAATGAGATATTAATAACTCAATCAACTCTAAAAAAATTATCTTCAAGATATTTAAGTTTAGGATAATGAGAATTTTATATTTTTATAATACACGTTGATATGATAAATTATGATATAATAATTAATTTAATTGTAATATATTAAATTATTTTTTAACTAGACTAATCACAACTCGATACGTCACTGCGTATAATAAAAAGATAAACTTAGAATCACTTTAAAGTTTAATATGTATCTGCCTTAATTTTGTCCTTTATTTAACTAGCTTTTTCTTACCAAATTACCCGTCTCTCTGTTTCTCACTGGAAAAATTTTGCAGGGTGGGCACATAATCTTCTTCCAGGAAGAGTCTAAGTCTTCTTGGTTATTGCCTCTTTCCCTTAGACATTGGAGCCCTAATCTCTCTGTTATACGACAACGTAATAGCTAAAGTGATTGTGGTTTGTGTGACTCTTGCTTGGAGTTCTTGGGCTGCCTATCCTTTTATGAGTACAACCGTTAACCCTAGAAGAAAAGCTCTTGCACTCTATCCTGTTCTACTCATGTATGTATCTGTTGGCTTTCTCATCATTGCTATTGACTAATAATTTATACATTCATATTTGTGCCTTGTAAGTATAGTCGTCACTTCATCAAAATACCTGTTTTCCTGCTGGTGTTCGTTTTTATATGTGCAAATTGTCTCGTGTTATTATACTATTTTCTTGGATTCTACTATTCGTTTACATTAATGTTTGGGGGAATGTGGGACAACTTTTGATTCGTATTACTTAAGATGAGTTCAAATGAACTCGTGTTTGAATCCTACTTTCATGCCTGAATTTGTGATTCGGGATTTCAAATATATGTTGAAATAAAGTTGGTTCTTTCAAATGTTTTATGTCATTCTATTTCTAGTAAGTTATTTTATTTTTAGCTGTAATAATTTATCAAAGTATTCATTATGCGAGTGAACTATTTCTCGGGATTCAAAATTAGTGTGTCCCAATAGCATGTGTCATTCTTTTTTTTTTCTTTTAAATTAATTATAATTTTTGTAGTAATTATCAATGCACCTCATGAACTAAGGAAGTAGTTACATCGAATATCTTTAATTTAAAAGTCATTTCAATGAACACCGTGTCATTATATATATATTTTTTTTTTGTTGATTTTAATATTGTTCGTCAATTTAATTAATACATTTAATCAAATGATAATAAAAAGATTAGCATCAAATGGTAATAATTTTTTCTATTTTTCTCTTCAGCATCAATTTACAAAGTTTACTAAAATTACTAACTAAATTGACAAATATCTTAAAATTATTAAAAAATATAATGATAAAATGTCATTTAAAATTATAGTGAAATTCAACGTGTTTATTGATTTTTAAAATTTAGCGCATGTTATGCAAGTACTTATAGTTTAACGAGTAACTTGCTATTTATCTTAATTTTAAACAACAAATCAAACATTAAATAATCAAATAGTTGGCACTTGAAATACATTCAAAATATGATCGAGAATGGGGGATTGTGGTGAGGTTGCTTGCGTTAAATTATAATTATTGGTGTTGAATTTTCTCAAAATATCATCATTTCCATAATTCCAACTGTTAAATCTAAAATACTAATGATCTAATTTCATTAACATTTAATCCCTAAAATAAATTAAAATCTTGACTTCAGAATAGAAGAAGCGCACACATTGACTGAGCTCTCTGGTTATGGTAACTGGAGTTTACCGTTGGAGACAACCTGAGCAAAAACGATGAAGAACTTCCGTATCGTCTTCTGATTTTGGAAATATAATCTCTTCAAGCTCGAAAAAAGGTAACATTTTGGAGGGAAATTCTTCCAACGGTCACCAGGATTTTAGTCAAACTTTCCAAAATTCGACTGATCGTCTCACTTATATATAATCACAGTTCCCGTTTTAATCACTCTCACTTCTCTGATCTGTTCCTTAACTGCAGAAATCGTTCTTTTTGTTGCTCTGTTCTTCGTCTGATTTCTGAGATTCAGAGCAGGAATGGAGGAGAATTGCTTTACTGCAAATGGGGTAGTCTCTCAATTTGAGGAGCGATGCAAGAAAGGACAGTTGATGATTTGGTCGGAGAAATCTACGATACTCAGAAAGAAAAGGTCAAATCGTGTCGGAATATTCAAGGATCTAACGATCGAATCTCCGTTGGAGTTTTTGGCCTCTGTCGCCGTCAAATGGTCGGAGTTGAACGAGAGACTTCCGTTCAAGAAAACAAAAATTGAAACAGTGCAGCTGAAATTGATGAATGAATTCGGAGATTTTAAGGAAAGAATGCCGGGAGGATCATCGTACGAAATCAAGAAACGAAAGCGTCAATTCTCATCCCCGAATGCAGAGATTCCGCAGAATTGGAAGTCGCTGGAGAAGAAGCAGAAAACCGAAACTCCGGCGATCCCACCACCGCCAATGGCGGAGGCCATGGCGGAGAAGATAAAAAGAATGGGAGGAGAGAGAGTCGAGTTTATCATCGAAAAACAGCTTCGTCACACCGATCTCAAAAGGGAAAATTCTCGTCTCTCGATTCCTCTCCGGCAAGCAAGAACAGATTTTCTGTCATCAACAGAGAAAAAGATTCTGATTGAACGCACAGAAAGTAAGAAAAGAATGAAAGGAATTAGGGTTCTAGTGATCGACCCTCGTCTTGAAGAGCATAATCTTCGTCTGAAAATGTGGAAAATGACCAACAATTTCGTCTATAATTTGATAGAGAAATGGAACGATTTGGTCAAGGAGAATGAATTAAAGGAAGGAGATACAGTTAGGCTGTGGGCTTTTAGGGTCGAGGAAAGAAGAAGAAGGGGGTTATCTGATCTCAGCTTTGCTCTGGCCAAGGTCGAGAACGATAACAATGGCGGTTCTGTGGATAATGACTCAAGTTCAAGTACAATCACTACCCATGACGAAGATTGAAGAGTACAGGAGTTTTAGATTTGTACTAGGTTTCTTGTTTGGAAGCCATTTCCTTTTGTCTCTGCTTAAAGAA
>QAOC01018509.1:31246-56546 GCA_003255005.1 Begonia fuchsioides
TATATATAAGAAGCTGTTTTTGGATGACGAACTCGACTCTCTCGCCTCCCATTCTTCTTATTCTCACTGCCATGGCTTCCGGCATTGGCGGCGCTGGCTCGACGGCCGGAGTTTCATTTTTCTGCTTGGCCGGAGTTTCGTTCTTGTGTTCATCTTTCCCCGCCGACTGCACTGCTTCATTTTTCGATGTCCCGAAGAATGCTCCTCCTAGGTTTCCTACGAAATCGATTTGATTTTTTAGAATCAGCCTGCGTTTCTCTTTTGAATTGATTCGTTAACTTTTGAGACTTGAGATTTTTCCCACAAAATTTGAGTTGTATCTTGCATGCTCATCTTTTTTGTATCTTTTGACGCTGCCAAAGCTTCTCTCTCTATCTCTCTCCCTCTCACTCTCTCTCTCAATCTCTCGCTATATAGTATGTGTGTATATATACATCTCTCTGAATCCCTCTCCCACTCTCTCCGGTCGATAGACTTGAGATTTCTTCACAAATTCGCCTTTTTCCGAGTAAACGACGAAAGAACAAAAATGAAACCTCAGACGGGAATAACAACCTACGTGTCATTCAAGAACAAGAACACATCGGTCTTCATTACACGTGGCAGAGAAGACTTTGAGGCCCCCACGGTAACGATGGGTTGGGTTTCGGTTATCGAGGTACGTAATCTTCTCGAATGTCTCTATCGCCTATCGGTCTTGAAAACCGTCTCAATCGCTTTCTGGGTTGGGGTTTTGCGCCTGAATACCTGCGTTTATAATGTCTTTCCTCCATTGAAGCTCGTTTGAGAGCTCGCGACTAAGACAATATAAAGGGTCGGCTCTTCTTAGACATCGTATGCCTTCCTCTCCTTACTCTCTCTTTCAAGCTTCATTCCATGAAAACCGCTTCTTATTGTGTGAAAAATGAGTCGAAATTTTAGGTTTATGATTTGATTCTTGTGGTTTCAGGATAAGTTATTTGTAGGAGCTAGTAAACAATAGCAAATGAACACTCGTTTTGATCGGTAATTTGCTTTTCGTTCTTACTTACTTTTACGTTCTTGGTTTGAAATTGATGCTAATCAGCTGCTATTGAGCAGAAATTTGAAGCATGATAAAGGGAAGTATATGTAATAGAGATGGAGTTGTATTATGCTTCAGGCATTGATGAAGTTTACCCCGACCTCTATCTACCGGCACTGATAATCGCCTCCTGTTTCGTAGCCATAGCTCTGATTCTCTCAATTTTCCTCATTTTGCAGCATCTCAAATCATACACAAATCCTGCTGTAATCCCCTTTTAGTTTTCATAATTTCTCGAGATTTGAGTAGAAGTACTTGTTGTTTCTAAGCATGATCTGTTTCTTCTAGGAACAAAAATGGATTGTTGCAATTGTCTTCATGGTTCCCGTGTATGCAACTCAATCGGTAGACGAAATTGGTCCTCTCTAGTCGCAGTTTTCGTTTTAATGCTTGTAAATCGTTTGTTAAGATAAGAATATAAATGATTATTTATCTTCTACTCATAAGTTCGAGTTTTTTAGAATATTTGGTAATTTGTCATAGTATCAGAATTAGAAATCTCAAGTTCAATCATTGGCAAAGACAAAAAAATCTCATTAAAAAAGAAATTACATGTAAAGACCAAAAAAAATAGAAACTGGCCTCCATATGAAAGGGAAATTTTGTCATTCGAGTAATGCATACTTGATGACATCGAATTGTGTTCGCATTTCATTATATTCGTATTAAAAATGCGTTGAATTGTCATTTAATTTTTTTCTTGTAGATTATATCATTGTGGAACCCACAGTTCTCTCTGGCTTGTGACATTTTGAGAAGCTGCTATGAAGCTTTTGCTCTGTATTCTTTTGGTAGCTATCTAATTGCTTGTATCGGTGAGTGTTGTTCTCCCATTTTTCAATGGAATCGTTCTCGATCGGTCTGTTTATTCATGCACTAATTGATGACATTTTAAAAGTTTGCATAAGAAGAACTGGATTGTGATTAGATGAGTAGCTGATGATATAATTTTTTTATCTTTGCAAGATCGCTAATACGATAAGAATTACAAAATAAATATAGTGATTTCATAACTCTGTTCATGACCGAACTTAGGTGGCGAAGGAAGAGCTGTGGAGCTCCTCGAGGACGAATCAAGGAAACAGCTAAATGAGCCATTGCTAGAAGAGAAGAATCGAAATTCCAAGGCGCGGAAAAGTTTTTGGAATTTCTTTCTTAAACCATCGATTCTCGGAAAAGAGCTAATCACTATTGAAAAATTTGGCCTCGTTCAGTACGTAAGTCGAGATCCAAACTCGTATTTCTCTTGTCCTACTGTATGGCCCTCTAATGGTTTGATGGTTAGCTCAGATGATTCTCAAGACATTGTCCGCGTTCTTGGCTTTCATTTTGGAGCTTTTTGGTGTCTATGGAGACGGGGAATTCAAGTGGTACTACGGGTATCCTCTCAATTTTTCTTCTTCCACTTGCCAATATTGCGAAAAATATTTTTGGTTTTTAAGAAACCAAGTATATTGAATGAACGAAAATACCAAAGACGAGAAGCGTAGAACTTAACATAATTTTAACGTGTGGATATCAGCCTTTTTTTGGGTTTTTATGACGGTTGATGACATTAACTTGTTTCTTATGTGCACATTGTTGGGAAATCTTCTCGGTTTTTAAGAAATTGAAGTACGTTGAAAGAACAAAAACAACAAAGACGAGGCATAGAACTGAGCGTAATTTTAACGTATGACTATCGGCCTTTTTTTATGTTTTTTTTTGTTTTTTTTTACACGAACTTGTTTCTTATGTGCACATTGGTTAGAAATATTCTCAGCTTAATAAAGAACAAAAAAACCAAATACGATAAGTGTAGAACTGAATGTAATTTTAACGTATGGATATCGGCCTTTTCTCGGGTTTTTATGTTGGTTTATGACACTTACTAGCTCCTTTATGTGCATAGATATCCATACATGGCCGTGGTGTTGAATTTCAGCCAGATGTGGGCATTGTATTGTCTTGTTCAGTTTTACAATGTAACCCATGAAAGACTAAGGCATATAAAGCCTCTTGCAAAGTTCATAAGCTTTAAGGCCATCGTTTTCGCAACTTGGTGGCAAGGGGTCGGAATAGCTCTGCTGCAGTCAATCCGAGTTATTCCCACAGAGGGAAAACTCGAAACGGGACTTCAAGATTTCTTGATATGCATCGAAGTAATATCTTTTTCTTTGTTCTATGTTTCTTCAATTTTTAGGGTAAAAGTTTAAAAAATCATAAACTTCAAAGTATGTGAAATTAACCCTGGTAAAAGGCCGTGTGTCTAATTCAGGATTTTTTGCCGTATTACCTAATTTTTTAATTAAATTAATTTACTCAGCATCAATAATACTTCATGATTGTATAAATTCTAGATGATGATAGCTGCAGTAGCCCACATCTATGTTTTCTCAGCAGAGCCGTATCATTACCTACCAATCTCTGATCATGGGAGAGTCACCATTAAAAAAACCAAATCAGCTTTGGAGATGAACGAAGAAAACGAAAAGGCAGCCCGGCTCGAAACAACCGAAACTCAAGTCGAGGCGCCTGGGACCAGCGTAACCGAGAGTGTTCAGGACATTGTCCTTGAAGGTGGCCAATGTGTAAGCTCTCTCCGACTCGAAAGCAGCTTGAAGTTCGTATAAATGTTCAGTAAATTCAAGAAGCTTAGTTCACCATTTTGTTGCACAGGTGGTGAAGGATGTGGTGCTGACCATCAATCAAGCTATTGGGCCAGTCGAGAAAGGTGTGGCGAAGATACAGGAGACCCTTCATCAGAAAATCGTAAATGATCGGGAAGAAGAGGTTGACGTAGACATCAAGAAATACGTCGAAGATGAATCGTGCAATAAGGGAAAGTGAAAAACTTTCATACTCTACCAGCTCTGTCTTTTCTTTTGCACAAAAATTGCCTGGAAAACATTCTCGAAATGCATTGTTCAGGAATTGTTTCAGTATTTATACGTCCTGTGTAAATTTCAATGTTTTAAGAGATTGTTGCGAATTAATATACAGAAATCGAATAACCGTCCCATCGTTAGAACGTTTGTCGCCGTTTGATCTTCTGATTTTGTTGTGTTTTGGTTCTTTCGCTGCCTGGATCCATATTTCATCCGAGTTTGGAAGTTCATTTGCTTGCGAATGTTGTACTTGCTTGCGAATGTTGTACGAGAAAACTAATTGGCTAAATGCGCGAAACAATACATCATTTTCGGCGGCTCTACTTTGATCGACCTAAATTAAGGCCATTCGTGCATACTCAGAAATGACTCTGGTTTGTATGCTCAGGGTTCCAATCTAAATTTAAATCATTTTTATCCGTAACAATTATAATCACTTGTATAACATAAAACTCATCAAATTTTTTAAAGCATCTTCTTATAATATGATAAATATTCGATAAAAACTTTAAATCTTTTCCATTATGCTAAAGAAAATCTATACCTAACCTTCCTTGCTTCAAATACTAGTTCCACTGCCACAGCCGCCATTAACGATGTTCAAGCAAGCTTTCTGTTCAGATTTCTAATTCCAATTTTCCAACGAAATCGGAATTCAAACTTCCCAAGTAAAGATGATCCTCAAACTCCAAAGCCGACGTCACAAAGTTCATCACTTTTCCCACTGGGTCCTCAAATTTCTCCGTAATCATCCCGTCGGCTGTGACCTTCACCACCGTCGCTCTCCGCCGCATTCCATAAACAAACTCCTCCGTCGCCGGAAACGCCGCGATCAAGTATTTCGCTGCTCTCGAGGTATGGACAAAGTTGAAATGCTCCGCCGTCAACTGAAATAATCCAAACGGAGTTCGTTCGTAAGAAGCCATGGATTAGAAAACGATGAGTTTTAGATTTTGCAGAAATTGCCTGAAGTAAGGCAATCCAGAAAGAACCATCTGGGGCAAGATTTATGTTGTCTGGTCCGCCGGGGAGATTCTCGACAAAAATCTCAGTTTCTCCTTGCTTTTCTCCACTGAGCCAATACTTCAAGCACCTGAATCTGATTCACAGACAAGATTCTGGTTTTAGAGAGAGTATGACCGCAAACCTTCAAGTCTCTTAAAGAGAGAAGGGGAGGTGGGAAGAGAGAGAAGGGGAGAGCTCACTTCCAAGTCTCGCAAACCACGAGAAAATCTTGGTCTTGAGAGAGGGCGACGCCATTAGCGAAAGAGAGATGATCAAGAACAACCGTCGCTTCCTGCGAAACGGCGTCGTATTTAAGAAGCTGGCCGTGAGGTTTTGCTTCCAAGACGTCGAGATACCAGTTTTGAAGTCCAAATTTGGAGCTGGCTACGCTGAAATACAGGGTTCCGTCTTCTGCTTCCACCACGTCATCTGCAAATCTGATTCCATACGCCTACTTACATTATGATAATCCAGGCTTAAATGATCATAAATACATAAAGTAGTCTTTGAAAAATGATGAGATCTTCTCGAATATGGGCATTAATTTTCGCATGAAAAGTCTCCGAAAATGACGAAATAAGCAGAAGAAATTAAGATCAATTTTAAGTTGACATTTTGTTTCAAAAAATCTGAATAAATATCACTTTGTATTTGAATGATTTTAAATTATGTATATTTTATAAATTATGATTTTTTGGACTTTGTTTTTCAAACCAATTTAAAGCTTTTAAAGATGATATTAATATTCTTACTAAATTATTTCATGTTTTGTAATAAAATATGTAAATATTGAAAATTCACCTTTTTCTAAAATATCTTCTTATAATAATTTATACAACTGATAAAAATCTATATTATTTCAATAATAGATGATTAAAAAATTAATAAATATTGAAAAATAAATTCATTGTCTAGTGGTACACAGACACGTAGAGGATTGCCCATTAATGGTGTGCGAACGATGACACACTGACATGCACCCTTCCGCTATGGGCTATCATGTCTCTTTGAAGTTTAGAATTTTTTATGCTTATTTTATTTAATGATTTTTATTCTTAATTTTCTCAAAAAAAATATTTCTTTTTTAGTGGTGTTGCAACTTCAATGCAAAGATCATGTTTACGCAACTTGGTCAATAGGGGATTCACCCAATTGTCGTGCCACTTCAAGGGACCCATTGACTGGACATTTATTTGGATTGGTCCTAATCACATCTAGCCAATTAAACGATGACACAAAACACTGTTTTTGGAACCAGTTTTCGAAAATGGTTTCTCAACGCCTTATTTTTTCCATTACCTGATTTTGGACCCGTTGATATGGGAAACGACGGTGGAGACACCGTCATCGGAAAACCTGAGCAATCCCTGCAAAACTCAGAACTCCACGTTTCAGTTCCCAACTTTCAGCTCAAATCAATGGCGGATTAGTACCTTTTCTGCATCGCAGACAATAATATCCCCAGCCTTTGTTGCAGTGAGACCCAACATAGCACGAGAGTCAAAGTATTTCCAGTTCTCCCAAGTCCCATTTCCATGGCGGAGTCTCTTTATCCACCCGTCTCGAGTGGCCGCGTACACCGTACCGTGTTTATCCACGCACGTATCTTCTGGGTCTCTCAGAAATCCTTCTCCGAGTTTACTCACTCCCTAAACACAGAGATTTAGCCAAACAAAACAAACGGGCAAAAAGCCATGGGAGAGCAGAAGAAATTATGAGAGTTTTTTACTAATATAACTATTGAACTTTGTTTTTTCAAATTTAAAACTCAATATTAGAAGATTAAAAGAGTTTGAAAGCAGAAGAAATACCTGCAATTTTTTGTTTGGAGGAAGGTGGGAGGCCGAGGACGAAGAAGGGAGATGAAGAGGGCGAGGTGAAATGGGGGAGAAGAAGATGACGTGGAAAGCGACGGCGAGAAAGGAAGAGAGGAAGAAGGCAGAAAGCGTATAAACTGTGGGCATCGGAGCCATGGAAATGAAGGTCCGGTGAAATGGATAATAGTTGCTAGATTGCAATTCTTATATAATTTTTTGAAAAAATAATTAAAATTTTCAACTAAGAAAATAAAATGAATTTTTTATGTTATTTTAAAAATAAAAATATATATTTTATTTTTAGTTTTATATTTTGAATTATTAAAATAATAGAATAAATAATTTAAATTTTAAAAATCGTCAATAATAATTTTTATTTTAACTTTATGAAAGTAATTTTTTTTTAAACATTTATAATTTTTTTAATTTTTATTACTGTTTATTAGATGAATAAACATCATTAAAATAAGCAATAAACATAATGACAAAATATATATTATAATTATATTAAAATTGAAAATATTCATTGACAATTGACATTAAGTTCAAAATATCAATCACAATTACTTTTATTATTTAGGTATAAATTACTTTTTACCCTTAATAATACCATCAGAAGAGAGGCAGTTACTGTCTTAAATTTCTCGTCTTTGATGCCTTCCAGTTTAGCAATCACATAGCAAAATCAAGAAAAACCGAGGGAGAATAAAAAAGATTTGATTTTTTGGAGAATTTCAAATTGGGTTCATGTGTTCGTGGCATATTCAACAAATGCTGTATTTTCTCATCACTCCATGTTTTTATAATTGTGGTTCATGTTTCTGAGCACCATTTTCATCTTCCTTTCCAGAGAGAAAGGGAGCGAGGGAGATGATAGAGTCTGCTGACTTGCAGTTATACAGGCAATTGTATGTTTGCATTGAAAAGGATCCCAAAAAAAGGACTCAAAAGCAAATGGTGAAAGAGTAGTAGAGAAGCAACCAAAAGAAAAGGCAACCATTTGGATCAAATCCAACACAAAGAAAGCCTCCAAGAAGAATTCAACTTCTGAGTTCATCAAGTTTCTAGTGACCATACTTTTGAAACTCCCACTCGCTGTTATCTGTTTACATCAAACACAGTGACAACAAACCTTATACCATATATGAGAATTAAATCTGTTTCATCAGAATCATTTCTACGGTAATAACTTTTCAGTAATCTCATTAGGATCATTCTATTTCAATCTGATGTTCGGTAGAGATCATCGATATAAAGATGTATTAGAGAAAATCTTTTTTTTTTTCTAAGAGAATAGGCAAAGAAAAAATATATATATATATGCTCCATGCAAGACAAAGTATCTCAATTTAAGATCAAATGGAGGAGATATGTTAATTCAATTGGTATGTATCAAAATAAAAATGTCAATTCTCAAAAAAAAAGGAAATGATCTGCATACCGAGTGGGCAGACTTGACGGGTCTTGAGCCATCTGCTGATACAGTGGAAGTGAAAAGCGTGATTGCACACACCTACAAAATAAAAACGTTTTCAACATACAAAATTACTTTCTACACCTATAGGACTCGTTGAAGGTAATGCATAATTCAAATTTCAGATTCATGGAGCTCGAAATTGATATTCCAAACATGCAAAGGTATGCACGACCAAAGAAAATATATTAGAAAGACAAGGATAACAAATTTAGCTTCACCACTTAATCAAAGCACGAAAATATGCCATGCAGACAATTAAAAATAACAAACACTGGTGCTTATTAAGTCGATAAATAAACTTCACAAAAAAGCATGTTTATTATACGATTATTAACAACTAAATAAATCCTTAATAAACTCTAGCCAACACAATAATTATGTCTTTCCATGACAATGCATTTTGCAGATTTGAAACACAAAAATATTGCTCATACCGGAGCCATCAGAGTTCGTATCCAAAGTAAAAGGTGATGTTGCAAAATATTACACTAACAATAAATGAGTTAGATCATACAAATTGACAGAATAGCAAGTGGAATGAATATTATTTAGCTGTGAGTGAGGGAGGTTGAGTTTCTGTGATGTAAATCATGTGACCTATAAAAGGAGCTTTAATCCTTTCGGAGAAGTATCAATCTGAAAAATGTTTCGGACACTGCAATGAGTAGAAAATCCGTAATTGAACTCCACATGACCGTGTTACAAAATGTGAAATAGATAATCTAAAACAACAGACGCAATAAATTTACAATAACAAAACAACTGAAGTCATCTCTCAACTAAATGGTTTTGCTTCATGAGGCAAACGGATCAGCAGCGTATTGTGCGAACAAAAAGAAACCACACAATTCTTACAGAATAAAAACACTATGCAAAACTGAACGGATTCATGTATTTAACTCTATCATTGCTCCTATATACAGTTAAATACTTGAACCTTTAAAGATCATAGAGCTTCAAGCTCTCTAATTGGTAATTAGTTCTTTAAATACATTTTTTGGTCACTAATCAGATACAGCAACTATCATTCATTCAATGCCTGCTTGTATCAGACTTCTATGGCATTAGAAAGGCATTAAAAAAACATTTAACCATCACCACAGCTCAGGTACAGTACGGAGGTTCTTTACTTTTCAACAATATGAAAGAATCACGTGAGAAATACAAATTGGGAATCTGAACCAAAATTCAGACCATGTAGTGAGCCAAAATCCTCTTATCAGAACGGAAAAAAAAATAATACATAAAAGGAGTCATTTCGTCTCAGATAAACAAGGTGCAGAAACATACCCCAAGCGACCGTACATTCCTCGCTAGTAGCGCTGGCCTGGTTAGCTTGGCACTCGATGCCTTTCAATAAAAACTAATCAGTATGAGTATCAGAAAACGAACCTATAGTAACACAAAACTACACGCGAACAAAATAAACTCACAAAGATCCATGATATGGTTTCGGCAAATCGCGCAGTTATCGACAACAATATCTGTATACAAATCAAGAGAAATAAAAAAAATAGAGTAGAAATCAGAATAATGATAAAAACAAAATGGGAGAAGTAGCGATGAAAGTACCCCAGGCCCAGAGAGCGACCGCATTCCACTTTTTGATCTCGAATCGCTTAGGTTTCTTGGAAGACGAAGATGCGGCGTTGGTTGATGAGTCGCCGACAGAAAGCATGGGGACATCGGAGTCCAAGGTAGCCATGGAGAATCTCAGGTCCGGAGAACAGAGTCCTTAATTCTTGGTTTGGGAGAGGAAAGGATTAAACTCTTTCAAGCTTCCCAGCTATGGCAACTTGGGGAATAAGAGGGTAGCGCCTCCTCTTTAATCAGGCTTTGGGCTTTCCAGGCCCACTAGTTGGAATCAAAGACCTTAATCCAAAATCTGTCACCATTGACAAAGGCTAAAATTACATTTTTGCCATAATTCTTGATTAAATAGGCTGATGTGTCAAATTATGAGAAATTTTTGACGTCAAGAGGTCGATTTTGCTTTGAAAAATCGATAGAAACCCTAGTGCTATCCCTTGTTAACACATCGACCTCAAAGATTATAGCGTACTATGTCCGCAGCTTTTGATCTACTGTGTTATTTACTAAACAATAGTCGAAAATGACGGGTTCATCGTTTTCAATTGCAAAATGCAAAAATGCCAGGAAGAATCTACAATTTTTAAGGTAAAATTCAAAAACAACATGCAACTTTGGAAAAGGACGAATCGGCCAATGTTGAACATATTCTCTAAAATATTCTTCTATGTTCGATGCGACAAGTTAGAATTTTTTTTAGGCAAATATATTATTCGAATAAGTTAAAATTTTACGTCACATTTACAATATCGTAAGTCAATATTATAGAAAATTTTGTGAATTTTCCATAGTTTTAAATGGCTTAAAGGTGAATATTGTGTTTGTCGCACTTAAAAAAAGAGTTAAAATGCTTTCTAAAGAGTTAATCAGCAATATATATTAAAAGTTAAAAGTTAAAATTCAACTGAAAATGTTATTTCTATTTTTTTAATATTGAATAAATTATCTTGAAAAATATTGACAATATTATCTAGTGTTGATCAAAATGATCTAATTACTCTGATTTGGATTAATTAAGCATATAAGTAATAACTTAACCACTTTTATCACTACTGCGAAACTGTAATATTTTCTAAAAATTTAAAAGAAAATTACCGGATGATTACACATAAATTCCTAGTAAATTAGGGTTTTTTTGGCTAATTTAATGTTTCTCAAGTGGACATATTCGTCCAGATTCTGCTCCATTCGTATTTTACAAAAATTGATATACCTCTTACGGATGTTTGGGACAATCGATAATCAAATTATATCTTCTTTTTGATAGTTTGATGGTTGATTCGTTCTAAACTCGAGTTTAGTACGATGATGTCGGAGTAGAAATGATGCGCTTTAAAATCGATTGGTGTTAAGTGTTATGAAAGTTCATTTAAATCTAGTGATTAAATAAATTAATTAGGTTTAATAGTTGTCTCCATTAAAGGGTTTCTTATGGACCTAATTTTAAAAATAATATTATCATTACCAATTCTAACATTTTATGTGTAATCCAGGCTTTTATCGTTTGCAAATTTTAATAAATGTAAATGCAACACTATTATATCTTTGCATTAGCAAAGATATAATTATACTTTTTAAATTACAAGTAAGATGATGATGAATATATTTCTAATTAATGTGAAAATCTATTTTAAACTCTTGTTGTTATATTTGTTAAATTGAACTTTTAATTGCATCAATTAACTATTAATGTGAACTAAGAATTTACCCTAATTTCTTCTAAAGCTTAAAGGTAGGGGTGGGCGGATCGGACCAGATCGAATTCGGTCGGATCAGACCAGATCGAATTCGGTCGGTAAATGAGTTTTTTATTTGATCCGACTTTCGGATCGTTATCGGATCGGATTGGCTATCGGATTCGAAGCTAAATCCGACAGCCAATCTGATCAAATCCGAAAGTCGGATTGCTTAATTCAAATCGGCCGAAAGTCGAAAGTCGAAACCCTAAATCATTCAGCATCTCCGACTCCGATTTTGGAATCCGAAAATCTCTCGTCCCAATTTCTCGACTCCGCTACTCCGACGACGAAGATGGGCCGCCTCGCCGACCCTCTGCTCCTAGACTCTGAGTCTCCGACGACGGCCGCGAAGAACAGAAACGAAGATATAAATATAGGTATAGAGATTTGATTTTGGATTTGTAAATTATTTATGTAATTGTAATTGTAAATGAGTGGATTCGTTAAAAACGACGAAGAACAAATGAGGAATCGACGGAGGAGCCAGCCGGCCGTCGATACCCTCATCGGATCGGGTCGCGAATTACAAGTTTTTACAGAGAAATTTCCGAATTACATATTTTTAAAATTCTGATCCGATTTCTTTAATCGGATTCGGATCGGATTCGGATTCGGATGACACATGCATCCGAATCCGATCGGATCAAAATTGTTGATCCGATTGTTATCGGATCAGATTGAATTTGCCTGAATCCGATCCGATAACACCCTATGCCCACCCCTGATCGGATTGGATTGAATTTGCCTGAATCCGATCCGATAACACCTTATGCCCACCCCTGCTAAAAGGTAATAAAACTGAGAAGATGGAGAAGTGATTAAAATGTATAGTTTCTAGTCTCGATATAAATCGGACTAATTTAATTAATCTATGCTCAATGGGACACTGGATAGAAGCATCAATGGATGCAAAAACATACAAAATCATAGTGATTCAGCTGTAGAATCATTGTAATGACGGAGTCAACATAATTAAAATCCAAAATGTGATGATATAAATTAGTACATTCTTATAAGTCATTCTCATAAGTGATTAGAGATCAAACATTTCTATATTAGTTTCGAGTCTTTCACTACTACTTATACAAGTGATTCATTTTACTTAGATCGAAATAATTTCTATAATTCTAAATTTATTTTCTCACAATTATTGAACCATAGACATCCTTAATTTTGTGTATCTTGCGAAAGTGATAACAATGGCTTGTGCCAGCTTGATATTGCATGAAGTACAAGTTTACTTGACTTGTTTAATTATGATTGGTGAGGCGACTCATATTGAATAATCTTGCGAGGATCATGAGACCCATTAGGATTGTCACTCCCCGTGACCTTAAAGTTTTTAACCTTTGCTTTTTTAATATGTTTTTCACCGTAATTGCAAACAATTGACGATAGATTACTAATTAACCTAATTATTATCGGTATCATTTGTAATTATACCAGTCAAATATTTATAATAATATTTATGAGATATACTTTATAAATTATCTCAAATAACATTTTCACAAAATATTTTGTTAACTAAATAATTAACTATTAAATTTTTACATTATAATGATAAATAATTCTTAATATTTAATAAAGAAAATTTCTAGAACAATGAAATTAATAAGTTAGAATGTGACTTTTGACCACCCCAAATCCAATATTCTTTATATCCAAAATGCTAATTCATCGTATGTGCAATGTACGGTAGTCAATTTTCTAACCCATTATAATTTATCGTATGTGCAATGCACTATTGAAACTACTTTATCTATTTGGTGCAATTTTCTCATGAATAATTGCTTTGTTAAATGCAAAAAACCACAAGTTATAGGGTAATAGGTCAAAATGACCATCAATTTAAAAAAAAAACAGTCAAAATGATCATGGTGGACGACGATTGTAAGGTGCAGTCATCTGTTGCGGACGACTCGACTCAACAAAGGTCGTCTGCCCCCTCTACACTCAATAAATATACATGTTTTTATTTTTGAAACTCTTACATTCAAAAGCTAATAGCAAATTGTCATACAAGACATTTTCATTTATCGAACAATGACAAGTAGTTCGAACGGCTGATGTCAACATACGTGATGAATGATGTTGTAGAAGAATAATATAATGAAGGAAATATAGACCGCGCATATGAACCATGGGCAAGAGTTTATGAGCCCACGTACAATGACGTGCCTATCGGAGAAGATAAAAAATTTATGGCAACCTTCGAGCGTTTGGTAGTAGATACGATGTTGAAATTCAGTCTTCATCAGACGGTATAAATACGAGAGTAATAACTACGTCGCACTACTCTAACGAAGATGATGCAAATGAATTTTTAATTTTGCCTGCAGCAATTGAGAGCGAGATTTATCTTGAAAAACATATGCATCTGTTAAAGACATGAATGAAGAAATTAGAGCAAACAACTAGTTTGGGCGTATGCATCCGCTCAGCACATGGACCTCGTAGCCCACAAAATCAAAGCAACTCAATAGCCTCTACCATTTAGCGAATACATAATGACTCGAAAGATGCAAACACAATTAGTTTGGGCAATATAATAGCTTGTCCTACATAATTGTCGTCAAATAACTTATATTGTGCAGGTGAGCGATACTCTCTCGACTGTACTGATATAAGTAAAAGTGGCGCATATGCATGAGATCGGCTGTCCAAAGGTCGAGATGGTCTACCACGAAGTATTGACTATCATTTTCTTACTGCTGTGGAGTCTAAAACACTTATTGGGCCTACAATGTATTTTATGAAAATTTGAAAATTCATGCAGAGACGATGGCCACTAGGGTGAGCGGTTCATCCGCAGCGGACGGCCTTCTGTTGAGTCAAGTTGTCTATAGCGGACGACTGCACCCTATAGCGGCCGTCTGTCATGGTTATTTTTTGCTCTTTTTAAAAGTTAGTGGTCATTTTGACCTATTACTCTAAAACTTATGGTTTTTTTGGCATTTAACCATAATTGTTTTGATTCAATCTCGGGCAACTTGCCGTCGAAGTCCACTGAGTTGATCGACCTCCATGAAACAGGACCCACGAGTAGGCCTCACAAGATCATTCATAAACAAAATAACAAAAATTATGAATAAATTATAATATTGCTTAGTAGATTACTCGATTATCTTAATTATGAAAATTAATTTTAAATATGCTTAATTATCATGTCTAAATCTTTTACATTGATATTAAAATTAATTTCGTTCACAATATGCAATTTTTGTGGATAACTTTAGAATGTCTCTAATTTTACACTATGCTTATTAAAAGGTAAAATTAATCGGTGTAAGTAGCATTACCTATTTGGAGTTCTCTTTTTGTGAATATGAGTCCATGGAAAGTGTTTTTAACAATTTGAAAAATATTTCACCAATCTTCAAACAGGGAGTTTTGGGTATCAAAGGGAAGATCATGCTAGACTGGGATCCCAGGGGCAAGCAAGGCCCCACAAAACCGATACCGGATCACGTCACTATCCACCCGGCCAAGGAGGAAGAAGAGTGTCACCGATCGCCGTTGTTGCCCACTGCCGAAATTGAGGTTCCATTGCCAGTGGCTTAAGTTTAAGTTTTCTAATGATTTCTCTTTGTTTAACCCTTCTTCTAAACTGTGGCTGCTGAACACTGCCTGATTTGGCATATAGTGTTTCGACTCTTCAACTGTTCATCAAAACTTTCCGTTATAATCAATCTATAATTTTGTTCAGAATAATTCTACAAGTCTCCCATTTCTGTTCATGTGTCTTGTTGTTTGTGTATTCAACTATTGGATCTGTATATCTTTGGACCGCCTGCTTTTTAATCGCTATAAGTCAGACATTTTATGTTAAAAACTAAGCTTCTTTTGAATCCGCTCTTCAGAGCTAGGAGTCACTCGATAAGTTGGTGAAATTGAACTGGGTTTTTGTGTATGAAAATGGTGAGAATCAAGGTCATATAAAAACACAAGACCCTTCAAGAACCGTATTATCAATTTGAATTGCCGTTGAATCAAGAACAAAAGACAAAAACTAAACAATGATCAAAGAATTCGATGAAATCATAGATATTAAAAGTAACTTGACTATAAACAAATTCGTTGGTTGAACAAATATTATCAAGTTCGATCTTTTCAAGTAAGCACATGAAAGAGATCAAGTTCTTTAATACGAACTCGAGAGAAAAAAACCATGTCATGCTAAAAGAACCAGCATCAAGTTCTAAAACTTTTTCTTATCAACAAACTACAAGATTTCAGTGATCGTGCGTTGAGTTGGTGTTTTGGGTTTTGATTAACCTTCCATAAATTCTCCCCAAAATGAGTTCAATTTCAATCTAAACTGTACAAACTATCTAAACTTAGTTTAGAATCACGCAACTAATCTCGAAGACTAAAATCAAATGACAAGCTTCTTAAGCATAGCTATTCAACTAAAACACGAGAAAAACCCGAGAGAGAGAAAAAACAAACCAATGATTTTAATGTTGACCTCTCTTGTTGCTGCACGAAGGGCACTTGTATTGTTTGATGTGCTCGGCTCTTGCCGGAGTTATCTTCACGCACTTGCCATGAAACCACTTCTCGCAAATGTCACAGCAAATCCAAAACTCGGCCGATGTGTAACTCTCATTGCAGGCCCCACATAAGGTTTTCCCATGGTCTTCGTTTTCTTCGTCTTCTTCAAAATCTTCATCTTCTTCTTTCAACATCTCCTTCAGCACACCTCTCGATTCAGAGCCTTTCTGATTTGTTTACAAATATGTAAAAATTAGTGGAAGAGTAATTACAAAATTGGTAAATGGAGTTTGACCAAAAGTGATAATCGGCTTACTCTTTAATTTTACATTCTTAGTTTTACTTCAAGGCGTGGCTATAATTAATTGGTGTAATTGATAATTTATACTAATTATTCATAATTTATCTCAACTATTGAACTAATTTATAAATGTCAAGTCAAAAGGTAAAATTTGGAGTAAAAAAAAAAGGCTAAATATCAATTTACTGTATGAACTACAAAGTAATCAGATACCTAAAATTTTAAAAATCATCAATTAGTACGTTGAACTTTACCATAATTTTAACGGACATCATGTTATCACGTTTTTCTTTAATTTTAAAATATCACTCAATTTAGTCTGTCATTTTAGTCAATTTGGTCAAATTTAATAACTTATAAATAAATAAAAAATTATGTAAAAATAAATTTTTATTTTTATTTAAATTGATTAATGAGAAAAGACAAAATTTTCATTAAATCATTATCATTTTCACTTTTTATAATCATTAATCAAATGAATTATGTTAACTTAATGGATCAAAAATCGTTAAAATCAAAGAAAAATGTGATAACCAATAGTACTTCCAATTTTTAAAAAACCGTGATTTATAGGCCGATTCCGGTCTTTAGAAGTAAAAAACATTTAAACCGAAACCAGAATCGTGAGTAAAAAAAGTTCTAAAAATCAAGTAAAACCTTATCTAAACTCTACTAAAATCTTATATAAATTCTAAAATTGATTATAAATCTGCCCAATTACTTAAAACTCGACCCAAATATAATAAAAAGTATAATTTTATTATTATATTTGAATTTTTTTAAATATAAAATAAAACTGGGTTAAAACTGGAGCCACACTAGAATAATTGGTTTCAGTGCCAGTTTTAAAAATCTAGAATCGTGAGTTTAAGTTCTGGTTTTATTTCGAAATAAAACAAGACCGGACCTGTCTGTGGGCACTCTTAAGAACAAAGTGTTTGTTAAAATTATGATAAAATTCAAGATACTTTTAAAGTTTAAAATATTCGCTGCAACTACTTTAATAGTTCAAGAGGCAAACTAATATTTATTGAAAATAGAGCGTTAACCTAACACTATCTTTTTTTAGTATATGTTATGAAGATCCCTTTCTATTATGTCTAGCCAGCCTTTTATGTGCTCAATATCAACTCACCCGAGATCATCAGATCTGCATAGTATCACCAGCACTAAGTAATCACAACTAAAAGATCGATCTCCTAAGTCACTTAGTGAAACACTAATGAGGGATCTTTAATTTTCAAATTCAAAAATTCAGATTGTACCAACAAAAAGTCAAAAAATTACTTGTTGAAACTAAATTTTAAGAGTTTGGCTCTGTTTCATAAGCAAGGCAAAGCATGAGACAATTCAACGACTAACTATTAAACACTTGAACTCATAATCAAATATATAGGTCAATAAACTATACGTGTAAGTGCGTCGTATTTAATCTTTCAATGCAGAACTAAACAAGGAAGGTTATGTATTCCACTTACCCCTTTTGAGCCTGAGCTTGACTTATTGCTGCTATGATTCAAAATCGATGACTTCTCCTTTCCATTTTTCTTCACACTTCCCGTTACTATCTCAAATATCGTGGGTACATCATTTATCATAGTGAACAGACGTTTCCTTCATAAAATATCCGATACAGCACAGCAGTTAGGCGACGATTATTAAAATCAACAATGCAAAAACACATGAATAAGAAAGATGAACAGGCTATTTTGGTTTTCCCTTCGCATGGGAAAGAATGATTCTTGGTCATTATCCAGCTTGTGTAATGTTATAATGTTGGATTACAGTAATATATCTGAGACAAGATAATCACTGAAGCATAATCAACTCGTACAAGGTACTTCATATAAAAAAATTTCAACGGCAAGCCATTAAAGGTAAGATGCAATTAATTTTTATGTATAGAGTCCAATGACAAGCCAAGCAATTGTATGGGACAGTGAAATTAAAACCAATAATTAAATATTTCATCCCCAAACATATAAGTCAATACCATTGGTCTAAGTATATATTATTCCTAAAAATAAGGAGTAAAGTACAGCAGGTCCATGCACATGTTTTTGAGCAAATAAACCCGTAAACTTGGCTTTGTTAGGGTTTCTATAAAAAAAATCATGCCTTTATCAGATGATCCGGGTGATCATGCAAGAAATTGGTTTAGGAGCTCATATCATTGTAAAATCACTTCCAATGCTAAGTTGTCCAGGTTAGTCAAAGATTACGTTCTTATTGTATACGCTGACATGTCAAACATCGATTGTTGCATATATATAATAAATAATTATTTATACATTATTATGTTAATTGTATTTTAATTTAACTAATATATATTTGACACTTCAACATTTACAATAATAACATATAATAAGGAAGTAAACATAGCATACTCGAGTTTTCAACTTTATTTCTTTTTTGAAATCTCTACAGTAGTTTTATCGAAATTCGTTTCACACTAGATTTCACCCATTGAGAAAAACATATATTACAAAAACATGATCTTAACCCTAATGACATATTGTTAACGCACCAAATTGAAGATATCTTCCCATATAGAGATGCTAAGCTTTAAGGCTTAACATGTACTTTACCTTATAACCTATTCAAGTGGAACTCAAAATTTGAGAAACATTCTTTACCTTTTAGCTTTATCAAAACCAAATCTAGATCCAAAATAGAAAGCCACTGATAGTAACCAAGCATCACTATGTACAGCAACAAGAGCCAACCAGTCTTTCTCTTCCATTCCATCTCTTGCAAAGTTAATACCTAATGCAGGCTCGGGCAGCTCGGGGGGCACTTCTTCAGCGGGAAAATTAACGTCCCACTCCTCATTAGGAAGCCCATAAAGGCAAAGATTTTCCTTTTCTGCAATGTTTTCAAGATAAATTAACTTAATCATAAGGGTAGATATCAATTACCCCTTAAACTAAAAGATAGTCGTAAAAAATACTTTGAACTTTAAAAGTCGTCAATTTATACCTTAAACTTCACTATAATTTTAGAAGACAATCTCTCGTCATGTTTGTCGCAAATTTCAAATGTGTTAGTCTAGTTAGTTAACACATTTAATTAAAAAATAGTAACAAAAATTAGAATAATTATAAATTATTGAAAATTCTTGATATTTATAAGGTGAAAAAAATTAAATAAAAATATAAACTTATTATTTCACCTTTTTTTTCTCCACAAGACGTTGAAATTAACCAAATGGATGAAAAAACCTAACTAAATTGATCGACATCGTAAATTTGAAAAAACAAACGAGATGTCGGGGTATCCGTTGGAATGATGGTAAAGCTTAAAGTATTTATTGAAGATTTTACAATTTTAAAATTCAAGGTGTGTCAAACTGCGTCAATAATTCATGAGGCAAATTGATATTTAACCTAATCCTTATAATTCAGCATATCAGAAATAAAAGTATAAACTCAAAAGCACCAACACTCCCCCACCACAGAAAAGATTAGCTCTATTAATATCTCAATGATTACTGTCCATTATAGTCCTTGCTATAACATGTAGACCAAATACAATTTGCAAAAATGAAACAAAAGTAATAATCAAATGCTAGATCGTAGAACCCCAAAAAAAGAATTTAAGAGAAATTATGGAGCGATAGAGAAAAAAGGGTCTAACCAGGATCGCACTGTTGATAAAGTTCTTCGACTTCTGCGAAGATAAAGCCATATAAATTGGAAGGCCGAAGAGAAATACAGGAAATGGAAATAAATAAAATTAAGAGAGTGAAAGAGAGAAAAGACCAGTAGTAAGAGCTTTGATAATGGCGGCTCGACGACCCCTAAAGTCTCTGAAAACCTCTTCGACAGTTCGGGGATTGTGAACCGACGTACTGTCCATTAAATTCAAAGATTAACCTTTAAATTCAGGGGAAAACCCGGAGAAAAAAGAGGAAAATATGAAGAAATGGAAGAACAAGATTGCGAGTGAGTTCAGCGGGGGGAAAAGAAGTGGGAAAAAAGCAGGAGATGGAGGTTCATTAATGGAGATACGACGGGGAAGGAAGGACAAAGAAATCTTGAAGATCCGTTGAAAAGCGGATGAACAAGGAAAATAAACAGAGGATCTTGGTCCTTTAAGATTACCTTATTTCCTAAATGACGAAACTACCACTTCCATTCATTGAAGAACTATTTTCTCTTATTTTAATTTTAATTTTAAAGAAAACTATAAAAATTTCTTATCATTCACGTGTCAAATATTAATTAATTTAATAAATATAATAAATAAATATTTACATTACAATTTTATAATTTTATTTTAATTGAAGTTTAGATGATCGACTTCTTAACTTGTAAGAAGAATGATTAAATAAAAAAATAAAACACGAGAACTACAATGGTATCAAATTTGAGTTCTTTTATCAAAATAGAAAAAGATACATGGATCATCTTTAAATCAAGTATGATAAATTTGACTCTATTAAAACTTTACGAACTGATCTAAATTATTAGACAATGAATTTGACTCAAACTGACCTTGTCACTAAAAACTAAAACCATCAAGATTATCTTTCAAGTTTTATTAGTTGATTTATGTTAAGTTCCGTATGCTTTTCTATTTTCATTGACGATCTAACATCGTGTATCAAGTTTGAGGTTTTGTACTGAACTTTGTAGGCACATGGATCACATCATAAAACTAGTAATAGTCAATTTATAATCCAAGTTCAGAATTAATTATACTTCAATAGTGTTATTTAATAAAATTAAATAAAAAAAAAACTAAAAATGAACATTTAAATATAAATTTACATGGTAAATTTCACGTTAGATTGAACTTGATCTTCAAGTCAACAAAAAAAAAGTGCATGTCTTATACGATCTGAATGCCGAGCATCCTCTTCATATGATAGCCTCTCCTTCGTCGTCCCTTTTGACAATAATCTAAAGCTCAACTCATCGAGCACTTACACCTTGCCATCAACGACATGATCTAGAGTTGCGACTATCGACCTTTGCAAGTTTTAAGAATGATGTGTCTTCGCATTGACTTTTTCTTCTTAATCACAAATAAGTAAAATGCATTCAGGATTATTTGAAATAATATATTATGTTAATTATTTACAATATATCGTAGCTAGACGTGCACTTCAATGACATGGAGCAAGTCTCGGCAAGTATTAAGTACTCAACGAGCAAGTAGCACTCGATCCCCTAACACATGCATTGCACTTGTTAGAGGTGAGACCTATAGGTTCGAGTTAGATTTGATATAAAATAGATCTAATCTGATGAGTCGAGTTTCGTAATATTAGTTTCGAACTTGATTTGATCGTATATTCGATTCAATCTTGGATTTGTTTTGGTTCAAATTTACATTTAGTTTCATAAAATTCAAACATGCGGGTTAGACCTAAACCAAATAAAGTCGATTATTTCTTCACAAATTTGAGATTTTGTCGATAAACTGACCCGATCTGATGGATCAGGTAGTGAAAATTGAATATGAGCTCAATTCAATTTGACCCAAAATTGAATACATATTTATATTTGACCCAAAATTTTGAATTGATTTTGGTCTAAGTATCTATCAATTTTTTTAAATTAAAAATTAATTTGATCCAATCCAAATAGTCATTTAGGTCAGAGGTTGTATGTCGATCCAATTGACACTGCTAGCACTTGTTATTTTTTTATGAGTTTATAACATAAGGTTATGCATTGCTATACAATGTTGTAGGAGAAGTTCAAATTCTCAAAGGTAATACTTCAACGTGCTGCAATGCCCGACATTATTTTATGGAAAACTTCAATCAACGTGTCGTTAAAGCACAATTGGTATGTAAATATGCATTGTACTCTTAATTCTAATTAATATTTTATTTTAGATTTGGAAAAGGTAATACTTCCCAATTAAACCCCCTGAAAAGAAAGTATTTTTTATTTTTATTTTCTCGATGCTTTTGACTTAGTCGTTGGTTTTTCTACAACAAAATGAATTTCGAATCATTTTTTCTTTATGAATCAATTAATGCTCATTATTTCATTAAGTTTGAGCTGCTTTAGACTTGGTTTTTTTTCGGTTTCGGTTGACATTTCTTTCTAATTTTTGTAATTAAAATTGGAAAAAAGCATGATCTAATTTGATCACATTGAAAAGATATAAAATACACCGTATAGAATTGAGATATATAAATTCTAAAACTATTTTTTAAGTTGGACGAATCTTTAAAATTGATGATTTAATTAAATTTTTAACCCTTCTATAAACAAGTAAGGAGATACATATTAAAGTATTTACTTTTAGTTTAGAATAATGCTAGGTTCATTTTCTTAATATACATGATGACATATTAATTTATGATCGATCAAATTAAAGTTTAGTTAATATAATTAATTATAAATAGTCAATTACTTTCATCACTATACAAATAATTAATTGGCAAGCCAACATGTATTTTGATAGAATAAGAAGATAAACCTATGAGCATCAATTAGTTTATGACTAATCATAAGATTTTCTTATTATCATATTTTTTTATTGTACATGTCGGATCATAATTGGTTCATTGAAAATATAATTATTATATTAAAATATAACTAATATTTATTGCACTAATTATGCATCGACGTGTTAACATGGAGATAACTATATTTTTTATTATATTTGGGTTAAGTTTTTGAGTAATTGGACGAATTGGAACCGATTTTTGAATTTGTATAAGGTTTTGGGTCGGGTATTATTTGATTTTGTGTTTTTTTTACTTACTGTTCTGGTTTTTATGACTTTTTACTCTAAAAGACCGGAAGCAAAATATGAATCACGATTTTAAAAATTGGACCGGAACAGAACCAAAACTAATAGTTCTGGTTCGGTTTTTTATGTTTATCTAGCTTTGTCCACTCCTCCTTGGTCACTCCCTCGATTCATTCATGAATATGCCGAGACTCATGAAGATACGGCTGCAAAAATAATAAGAGAAAAATAAGAAGAAAAAAGCACTTTTGTGAGAAATCAATCAATTAACAAAAAATGAAAACATGACATCGAGATTCATGAAGAAAATCCTAGCATGGAAGAAAATTCACCTGTGTACAATTGAATTTTGGATCTCTTCAATACAGTCACCAATTTTTTTTAAAGCCAAAGTTAAGTTATAAGTAAAATTCATTAGTGAAGTAAAATTTAGAAACAACTGTTCTAAATAAAAGATCATAAAATCTTAATGAGTGGACATACTCAATTTTAAATATAATTTATGAAAATAAATATAGATACAATATAAATAGAATTAAATTACACGGCTATGTTCATGAAAATCGGAAATATGAGTTTCTCGTTTTAAGGAATAACAGCGAAAAAGACTGGTAGTGAAAAGATCGACGGACAGATTGGGTTATAGCAAGCTCCCTAGGAAGGTGATTTTTCTTTCCCTTGGCTAATTGGTTTCTTTTTTTTCTTCTTTTTATACGGCTAGTGTAGTTTGAAGAAGAGGGGATTTTTTCAAGAAGAGGGAAGTGATTACAATCACAGTTTCATCAAGAACAACCACCATCGTTCTTTCACTTCCATTGCCGACGAAGCTCCCCGAATCTCCCTTGATTTCTTACCTGGCTCTTCTATTTCCTTAGAAGCTGTTTCTGCCAATCATGGACTTGCTATATGCTCGTTGGATAATCCCAAGCGATGTGTCAAGGTCGAGTGTCAAGGTCGGGACTTGTCTAGGGCATGTTGTCCATGGTCGTCCACACCTCTAGTTTCATTTCCTGTTTACTTGTTTATTTTCTATGTTTTTGTAAAAAGTGACTTCTCGGCCACATAGCACGTTTACTGCTGTTATAGCTAATATGATCTGGATTGCACTTTAGGGGGAGAGGCATGATCGCACAAAGACCTATCTACCAAACGTTGTAACTTTGCTAGTAATCAATGAACAAGCTCTTTGCAACTCACTCTCTTTATTCGCACTATACTCTATGATGCTCGTGTCAGATAAACTTGTATGCTCGTTCGCTCGTTAGACAAAAAAGCTCGCTCTAACGACGTGGACAATCGGTACCGTTGGCATACTCGTAGGCTGACCCATTGTGATAGTGATATTGGGTGCCGCACAGCTTTTTAAAAGTAGGACCATGACACGATGCATGGTTCCTCAGCTCTTCGTATTCAAGGACTGAATCCGAGGACCGAATTTTGGGCAGAGGAAGTGGCGATATCTGTTGTCCGATCCAACCCTTTTCATTACAAGATTCTCATAATCTCATCCTCTAGAGAAAGGTTTGTGAAGAACCATCTTAGGTTGATTTTGTTGGGAATTTGGGGTCCCCTCGCACGGCGGAATCACCGATGTTCATAACACCGATGACGTACGAGTTACATGTTACATGAAAAATATTTAATCAGTAACATGAAAGATCGTTATCATGATATGATAATAATTATATGTTATAAAAATCTCATTTTTATATTGACAAAATAAATTTAAAGGATTTACGAAAACATACATTTCTCCAAGCTTCAGAAACTTTAAGGTTTGATCTTCGACCTTTGAAACCACCGATCTTCTCTGTCAATCTTCCTCACCTCGAATAATCACGTGTGGGTGTGATTGACAATTGCTTCACTCAATTTATTGTTGATCGTGTTCTCAACACTTCGAGACGATCTATTTTGAATTTAGAGAACTTTTCTCTAAAATCAAATCGGGAGATTTCGAAAACTGATTTTCACTCCAGAGAATTTTTCAATTCGCTTAAGTTTTCATTCACTCGTTCTCTTTCCTCATTCATCTAATTGTCAGTTGTCAGACTTGATTTTAAAAAGAATTATTTTCGTAACCGTTACGAAAAAATCTCTCATTTTTAAAATTTAAAATCTGATTTTATAAAATATTTTAACGTTTAAAATATTTACAAAATCTAAACTGTTTTTCAAAATTCAGATTGAATTTGATTTCGTAATATATTTTAACATTTAAAATATTATC
>QAOC01018509.1:59287-70110 GCA_003255005.1 Begonia fuchsioides
TGATCTTCATCCGACCAAAAACCAATAAAAACCAGGCAATAACCGACCGAACAACAAAAAAAGCCCAAACCCTATTCCAAAACCGATACCGAAAAGCAAAACCAAACCCAAATAACCGACAACCTTTTTTGTTTCGGTATTGGTTTTATTAATCTAACACCAATTCGGTCCAACCTCAAATCGCACCGAACAGGACCATTTACACCCTTAACATTAACGACGAGTAAGTGAACCAGCTAAACCGTGTCACCCTGCAAATGTTTATAATCAATAAATGTAATGGCTTGCTCTAATCGGTTCCAATTTTGATTGCTAACCTCCTAAAACATTGGAATTTGGGGAAGAAAAGATCAAGCTCACCATGCCGAGATGAAGGAGCAGAACTGCGGAGAAAATCCGGGAGGAGTGGCAGGTTGAGGTCCATGAACAATGACTTGCATAACATCAAAGTAATTATCCATGCTTCCACCTTCGTCTGGTGGAGAATAAGGAAACTGGCCAATTGCACACTCCAGTAAAACCAGTCCCAAGCTCCAAATATCACTTTTATTGTTATATATTTCTCCACCAATCCTCTCTGGCTGAGAAATTCATTTTCACGCGAGAAATGTAATCGGAAAACGATATCAAATTCTACCATTTTCTCGTTTATTTTTCAAGCAAAGAGAAAGAAGAATGGAATTATACTTACAGACATGTAGTTGTATGTTCCAACAAAGGTGTTTGCCTGTTCTGAGGTACTTGTCATCATTCTGCTCACGCCAAAATCACTAATCTTGACTTCACCTTTGTGATTTATGAGCAGATTCGAAGGCTTCAAATCCCTGTGAATTATGTGCAGTTCATGGTGAAGGTACAAAAGTCCACTCAGCACCTACATTAAATTGCCCAAAAAACATGACAGCTTAAGCAGAATTTGTTTAAAGATTTTGCCAGAATTGATGAAAATCCAATTCAATGCTTATTGGTCAGATCTAAACTTGAATAAGTTAAGAATATCTGATAGAACCCGTCATCGACCCTCACCTGTTTACATATTGCAGCAAGATATTCCTCGGGAATCGACTTAACTTGTTTGAGAAAATCTGCTAGGCTCCCTCCATCCATGTACTCCAAGATAATTGAAATGGCTCCATTGTAGTAGAATGACTGAAAACACACCACCACATACGGGCTTCGAGCTGATTGATTAATTTTTAGTTCCCTCACAATCTGTTTTCGATAGCTCTCCTCGATCTTCATTTGAATAACCTGAATTTAACACAATTTGATTAAAGTTACTTGTCAGAATGAGGTTCTCAAATGTGGAAATATGGAACTGGGGATTTACCTTCAATGCAAAAAATTGGCCGGTATCTTTGTGCTTTACCAACTGAACAACTCCGCCGCTTCCTTTTCCGATGACTTTAATTGTATCCATGTCTTCCAAACTCCATTGGCTGTCTGAGGAGCTGAGTTGATGTGGCTGAGTTCATCACATTGGGACACAGAAAGTAAAAGACAGCAGTACAAGAACGTGAGTTTATTTATTTTCTCTTTCGAAACTCAACCAACTGATTAAACCGAATCGAGATTTTTACATTTTCAGCTTCTTTCTGAGTAGGACAGACAATTTGAACTCCCTTCCTATTGATGAGAAGATCACCGTCCATGAATGTACCACTATTAGTTCTGCAAGAATACATACATACATTCCACAAACCAAATTGAATTCTAATGGAAATAAGATGGTAAAGTTTGAATCAAATCCCACATACTTAGACTAGGTCTCTCAATAATGCTGTATGATTTAGACATTCGATCAAATTAAAGTATCTGCCTCTCGAGAGAGAGAGATAGAGAGAGAGAGAGCATTACAAAAAAGTGGCCATCTGAGCTTCATCGGAAATAGGGAGAGTGAGTCTGAGGTTGAGGTTCATCGGTTGGACGATAATCTCGCCGGTTTCACCACCAGTCTCCAAGTTTTCCGATTCACCGGACTCCATTCCGGTGGGAGGAAGGAGAGTGAGCTGGAGGTCGACGTTCATTAGTCGGGCGGATCTTCTATTCTCCGACGAACTTTCCGGTGAAGTCCCGGGAAGGATCGGAAGAAAAAATGGAGGGGAGGAGAAAGACTTCGCGACGACCAACAATAACGCAAATACTAATAAAATTCATTTAAATTTCTAGTTTTCCAAATTGCAACGATGAAATAACGGTGGAGTTAGGAACGCCGTTAACTGTGCTAGAGCTGCCGCAACGGGATAATTTAACGGCGCCGCCTTTTTTCTTTTTCGGTCGCCGTTTCCAAGCACTAGTACAATTAAACATTAATGTGGATTTTGTCTTTTTTCTTCTTAAAAGTCAATAATACTGAAGAGTCTAAATTCAACAACTGCTTGACAAGTAGGATCTTAGAAATTGATTACCATTATTTAAATCTCTTTTTATCATTATTTCCAATTAATTGAATTTATTTTGTTTTTTATTGCTTTCATATTCTCCCCAAGTTGGAAAATTTTGTTATTGGATTCTAGCAAATATTAATATTATTTATAATTGTTGTAAATAAAATATGAAATATATTATTTTATATTACTAGCATCAAAATGCTCCGTAATACAATATTTAATCTCCTTTACATTTTTACCACATTCATAAAATTATTTTAATTTATCGTCTCACTGCATAATTGAATCAACAAATTTATTTTTCTTAGGGGATGTCACCGAATCATGCAGGGCCAACCCTAATCACAAATTCATTAAAACGGAACGTCATACGTCGGAGCAAGAAAGATTATATATTATCGGGATGATGTTTACATATAATCTCAAAATGATCGTAGTTGACGGCTTGTAAGTTTTGCATCGAAATTATTCTTCTTTTTCTCAATTTTTATTGTTGATTATCAGCTCACTTTCCTTGTATAGCCGAATTCAACTTGTACTCAGCATGAATTAATTGATCGAAAACTAATCGAACCCAACCTGAATATGTGGATCGGGTTAGCTTCGATTATCATGACTAGTTGGTTATGCTTCGGTTTTTATAGATCTATAACTTATTGTTACGAGTTTAGGCTCCCTCAACTCCGGGACAAGCTTGAGTCAAATCAATTTTTTTTGGCTTGAAAGCTAGAACCGGCTTAGAAACCAGCTTGCGATTCTGGAGGAGCGAGCACCCCTCTTCCATTTATCAAAGTTTGGCCAGTATTCGAACGACTAATGAGCAGTAACAAATCAACAATCGCATAATATAATTAGGATTAATGAAAGAAGTTCCTACCATTTTTAGTTTAAGTTTTGAGAAATTTGAAGTTTCTTGTTTGTTGCAAAGCTCCATTAATATTGTTCTAACAATAAATATTCGTTTATATTACTAAATCTGTGTATAGCATATTTATGTAATATCAGTAAATGCCGTAATCAAGAAGAGCCAACCCCATGGTTGTAGGTTGTGGACGATAAGACTCGAGGATCGTAAATGCATTTACAAGTTTTAAAAAATAATTTATAAAACATATTGATTTAATTATAATTATTAAAACAAAAGAAACACTTGTTCACCCTGTTTTCTTAACATGTAATTTTAAGATTCTCTCTTTATTCTCATGTTTTATCCATGCTTTAGATCATGATTAATGTAATAAATATAATAAATAATTATATTAATTAAACTTTTTGATATTTAACACATTAGCGTATTGAAAAAAGAAAATAACTATATCATTATTCTCTCCTAGTTGAATCCCAAAAGATATATGAGCTTGAAAAGACCAAACTATTACGTTATCCAATAATGATCATATGATGTGTTTCATAAAAAGTAACAAAATCTAAGAAATTTCATCTACAGATATACAATTACAAGTACATAACCTCATATCTCTTCTTATGTCTTAATCACGTCGAAAGAAAACTTGGACAAAAGTTGTGGCACGCCAGAAATCACGGGACCATATGTCTGCAACGCAAAAAAGAAATAAAAAAAATAAAATGATTGTGATAGTTATGAGTTTATTTAAGAGAAGAAAAGCTAATTATACTATCAAAGATTGAAATAAAATACATGAAGGGAAAATCATTGTCCAAAAGGTAAGATGAATAAAGCTACATACCTTTGGGCTCTCACGAATCTGGTGCAGTGGAATCGCCAGCAATTTGAAGTTTTTTGGTACAATGAACTTCCGAGTGGCCGGTAACTTCATGACGAAAATTTTAGTGCATTCCTACAGCATCGCCATAAGATAGTTGAATAAAAAAGTCGATCGAAGAAAATTGAAGGTAAAAAACGAGAGAGAGATCGATGGAGGGGTCGAGAATTAGACCACAAGCAGGAGGAGGAGAAACAAGACCTTAGGCTCTTTTAATTGTGGCAAGTATGGATACAATAATGTTTCGAAATCAGATCTCCACCACATTCCAATGCATTCTCCCACCTGTTTGAAACGAGGTTTATTTTCATTATTCATGTTAAATCCCGAAAAAGAAACAAAAAAAACTGTGTTTTCTACCTCCCAGTCGGATCCATCGCCGAGTTCATCGAGAGAGAGCTTCCTCGATAGCTTGCGTTTCAACCCCTCGACATCTAACTCGAAAATTGGCAAAAATTTACTCATTGTGATCTTACTCTACTTTATTTTTTCTGAAGAAATGAAATACCAGATTCATTTGGTCTTAGGCGACCGCCAGGTAGCTTAAAGACGGAATTTCTCAGTTGTAGCAACAATAGATGAGGATATTCGAAGAGCTCCACCTGTAACATCACTTCTAATGCATGTAAAGTTGTTATAACTCGCGGAAATAGTACTCAGAGGAAGAAGCAAAAACTCGAATTTCGATTCTCCTTTGATCGATCTATCTGTTTCCAGAACGAATCCAATAAATCAAGCGGGACAAAAGTGAGAGATAGTTTAGATTGAAAATCAACAATGAAACATTGAACATACTTGACTTAATTCTTAACTCTTACATTTATTGTAACTCTTTAACACAGTTTAAAACTCAGACGAATCATCAAAATGAAATCATATGTCAAACAAAGCAGATGAAAATAATCTCACTAAACCAGCAGAATCTGAGTTTCTTATGAGAGTGTAGTGAAATAGACAAGAAGGGCAAACCAGAATAACTGCTTCAACACAAGTCCTCAATCCGTGGGCAGCAAAACTAAATTAAATTAAACCACAAATTAAAATTCAAGAAATCGAAATGAATCATCTGAAGAAAAGAAAAAGCTCTTTTACTTGGTTCTCAGTCTCTGAATTCGTTCATCCAAGCTCTGGTCCTTACTGGGAATTGGCTCCTTCGATCCGAAAAAGTAGTTGCTGAGAGGATATATACTCAGGACTTGTCTCTGTCGGAGAATATCGTCATCGTCGGCGACAATCGCACCTCTTTCGTCGCCCATTTTTTTCTCGTCCAGAAGCTTCAGAAACGAAGCTAGGACTCAACGTGGCATTTGCAGAAATGGGGGTATCTGTGTTGTTGAGAGACGGAGGGAGGAGGGCGATCATGGGCTTTAAAGTGTTGGGGCCATGGCTCCATGGAAGAGCTTCGCACCAACCATGTCTTAATGGGTTTAGTATTGGAATTTGGGGTTCCACTCGCACGGCGGAATCACTGATCTTCATAATATCAATGACATACGAGTTACATGTTATAATATCAATTGGCTCCTTTGATCATTAACATAAAATATCATTGTTATGCTATATTAATAATTATATGTTATAAAAAATATATTTTTAATTTCAAAATAAATCTAGAAGATTTACAAAAAAATACATTTATATGATGTTTCAGAAACTTTAAAAATTAGTGATTGATTTTTTCTTTGACCTTTGAAACCTCAAATCTTCTATGTCAATCTTTCTCACCTCGAATAATCACGTGTGAGCGTGATTAACAAATCGATTCACTCAATTTAAGATAGATCGAGTTCTCAACACTTAGGACGATCTACCCTAAATGATTTTGGAAGTGAAGAGTAACTCATCATGGATCGAACCATGTTGAGTAAAGTCTTATTTATTTTATCAGCAACATCATTTTGCTGAGGAGTGTCTGGTGCTGTTAACTGAGAGATAATATCATGCTCTAATAGATAATTTTTGAATTCATAATTAAGGTATTCACCTCTTGATCTGATCGAAGACACTTGATGAATTTACCTAATTGATTTTCAACTTCAACTTTAAATTCTTGAAACTTTCTAAAAGTTTCTGATTTAACTCAATTATGTAAGTATAATCATATCTTGAGTAATTATCAACAAAAGTAATGAAATACTCGTAGTCTCATCTGGCTTTGGTAGTCATTGACCCACATATATCTAAATGTATGAGTTCAAGAGGTTCTTGGGTCCTTCTGCCCTTTGTAGAAAATGGTTTTTTGGGCATATTTTTGGGCTTTTTCTCTTCTAGACGGGATTCACAAATTGCTAATAATCCAACATTTAAATCTTTTAAAGGATCATCCTTTACTAGTCTGTTAATTCTATCTAGATTAATATGACTAAGACGAAGGTGCCAAAAATGGGTATTAATGGGAGGAGTGGTTCTCGGGTTGCATACGTCTTTTGGAGCTGAAATTTTAAGGGTTTGTCGATGGATGAAAGAAGATTTTATTCTCAAAAAATGAGGGTTAAAGCTAGGGCTGGCCAGATCCGACCCAATCCGACAATCCGATCGGATTAGATCGGATCGAGTTGGATTGGGCAAAGGTAATCGGTGGGAAAAATCAAGTTAAGATCCGACGTTCTGATCGTTAATCGGATCAGATCGATATCGGATTGAAGACGATCCGATCTGATTCGAACGTCGGATCGGCATTTAAAATCCAATTCGGCAACTCCGAAGGTCCCGTTTGAATCTGAAGGTCCGTGATTTGGGGACCACGTTCTACTCCGAAGGGTCCCCAAATCGGGGTTCAAAGTCCATGTTTCATGAAAAGTCGACGAACGGGGACTTCCAGCCCCGATTCGGGGACCCCCGTTCTAATCCGAAGGTCTCCGAATCGGGGTTCGAAGTCCCCGTTCTTTTGAAGTTCAATAAACGGTCGACCGCTTCTTAAATGGTCGACCGATAGAAGGGGTCGACCGTCAGTGCTGCGTTTAAATTTAAATTAGGGTTGCGTTTTGCACCATACAAGGGGTCGACCGCTATTGCTTGAAAAATTAAGGTGTCGACCGGTCACTTGTTCATGGGTCGAACGCTGTTCAAAAACAGAGAGCATGCATACTGGAAATCAGGAACCGGTCAACCTATTCTATAAGCGGTCGACCGCATTCCTCTCCCAATTTCCATCTACTAACTTGCAACATCCATAACTTTGTATGCATAGCTCCGAATTTAGTGATTCAAAAGCCATTTTTTTTCTTATTAAGTCTAATTTAACTTTATAGAAGACATAAACTTCAAATTCAGAGAGTAAAGGTATCAATTATATGAAATACTGAATATCGTCCAAAAAATTCATATCTCCCTAGTCCAGTTTTCATTTGTCAACTTCTAACGAGTATAACTTTTGCACCACAACTCCAATCGAGTTGTTCATGTTAGGATCTCGAATACCGACAACGATTAAGGAGACAAAATAAGATAAAGATACACAAGGGGATTTTCGTGGTAACACCAAAACGGTTAACCTCCACGGCGGTCTCATCAGCAATATATTAAGGTTTCTTCAGAACTAGGGTTACAGACATGGGCTTAACCCTACCCCCTACCCCCCGGCAACCTCACGGCGGAGGTTGAACCGCCCAAAAGAACCTGGGCTTACATTAGACTCCATAAAACCCAACAGTTCAACCTATCAATATTCTCCTTTTGATGTCGTCTATAATTTTTTAGTAGATTACATTGTCACTTAAGTTCATCTGTAGCATGATAAAATAGGAAAAACTGAAACTACCTAGTTATCGATTTTCAACCTGGTGGTTGTTACTAACTGTAAATTTCCAAAACCCATAACTTTCTCTACAAACCTCCAAATTGAGTAATTTTTGTTGCTATAGTTTCATCAACTAATTCAGTTAATTTCATTAGAAGGAGTTAAACTCGTTTAAAGAATTTATCTCTTTGAAAATCAACTAATCTTAACGGTCAAGATAGGTTAACTTCGTTCATCATTCAACATTGATAAAACTTAAGGTATGTGGAAAAAAGTCGGGTGTTACATAAATTTCAGAAATACATGAGATGAACTTCTCTGGAAAATGAATCGGGCAGATCCGATCCAATCCGATAACGTTGGGTTGGGCGTCGGATCGGATCGGATCAGATTACAGATTTGCGCCAATCCGATCGGATTACAATTTACAATCCGACGTTTGTCGGATCAGATTGGATCGACAACAATCTGATCCGATCCGATCTGATGCCCACCCCTAGTTAAAGCTCAAGGGAATGAGATGTTGTGCAGAGGGCAGTGGGACTGCTTCCTGGATGGAGGAAGAGCTTATGGATTGCACACTTACCCTAGAGACCACAGGGCGTGGCTGGAGATATGCAGCACGACTTAGCTAACCCTAGCTCGGAAGGGAAGCCAACACCAAGGAGAGAACTCTCAGAAGTCAACGGATATTACTCACCTGAGGGCCAAGTCTTGGGTGCTGGAAACACAACCAAGGAATTATGCAAGAAGCACGATTTTCATTCACAAAAAGCTGATCCAAAATTCCTCCAAAGAGGACTTAAAACTCCCTCAAAATCTGAGAGAGAGGGGCCGATCGGATGGTCAAAACACAACCTACCCGATTTGGCACAAAACACAAAAGTCAAGGAGAAGGACCACCACCTAAAACCTACCCGATTTGGAAGGACAAAGTACAATGATCCCCAAAGCTTGTCTCCAACATTCAACTTGGAGATCATCAGCCATCCAAGTGAAGAGACAGAAGCAACGCACAAAGATAAAACCCATGAAACCCATAAAACCCACAAAACTCATAAAACCCACGGTTTACCCATGAAACCCGTGGGAAACCAATCTTCAAAACCCTAATCCTAAAAGGAGGTTTGTAAAAGCTGAAACAAAAGCAAACACATTCAAAAGGCTGAGAGTAAGGTGTCTTTATCCCTTGGAATTGGGCTTGGACCAATGTCTTGAGGCTTGTGGACTTCAAAAGGGGGAAAGTGTTCTTCCCGGGTAAGGCTTTTCTTGGAAATGGGCTCTCTGTAATTGCATCGTTTGATGAAGCAGACGATGTCCAATTTAAAAGTTTGACCACTCTCTGGAAAGCTTGGGAAGTTGGCTACATTTCTCATGAAGACGTAGTTTTTATTGGAGTTGAGGACGGCTGTCCAAATGGCTGAGAAAGCATCGGAGATCTAATTGTGTCGGATCCAAATGTGGTCCCCATGTTTTGTTGCTTGGACAACTAGCATGTGGTCTCATCTCCACCAAAAGGCATCCAAGTTGGTGCCCTAAAATGGCCTCAAATGGCCATGAACAAAATATAAATTTTTGTGCAAAAATTAAACACTAAATATAAGTGTTACATTTAATTTTTCCAAGGGAACATTCTCCCTCCTTCAAGGGCCACTTGGGTCATGGCTTGACTTCAAAAGGGAAGGATTTAGCTGCTCCATATCCACCTTGGTTGTCCTCTAATTTCTCATTTCCTTCAAATGACTCTTGCGCCAAGGTTTGACTCTAATTTGGTGAAGGCTTGGAGCCGACAAAGGTTGAATTCTTTAATGAAATAAGGAGCTACAAAATTAGCAAACATATTAGATAAACATTTATGGCAAGATAATTTTAGGGCCATCAATATCATGTCAACTAAGCATTTTCAAAGAACAACAAAAATGATTAGTCACGCCTCAATCAACTATCCAATGACATACCATTTTCAACTAAACAAGATTCAATAACAAGTGAATTCGATTTACCTGTTTTCTTATTCTATAGCTCTTCGAGATACTTTTTACAGTTTATCTTCCAATGACCATCAATTCCACAATGGAAATATTTTTTAGACTTTTCTTGGTTCGAGCTACTCTTGTTTCCTTTGTTGAACATGTTCTTTTTATTGGGGTTGTCTTTTCTTTTTCCTGCTAGATATGCTTTTTAACCTTGATTTCTTTTTTAAACTTCTTCTAGTTCTTAAGGGAAGATTGAGAGATTAAGGGTCCAACAACATTTGTTTCTCCCTGCTTCTCTACAGAACAAATCATCTCATAGGTCGTAAGCTCGTTTAGAAACTGAGTCATATCATAACTCACTATGGTCATGAAGCAGTTGCTTGAATTGTAAGAACTGTGGGCTTAAGTTTTCTAAAATCATGCCCACTTGGGTAGCCTCATCAATATGAGCCTCATTTTTTCCAGTCTCATGAATTGTGCTAATAATCATTAACACATGCTCTCGAACAGAGGAACCAACTCGCATTTTGCTATTCATGACTTTATTAAGAGCTTCATGGCAAGCTTGGTCAAAAAGGCGACCGAACATGTTTTGAAGAGACTTCATTATCTCATAAGCAGTCTCTATGTTCTCAAATTTTGTGTTGAGACCATCATTTTTACAAGCGATCAAATAACAACGATCTTTATCATTTGCTCGTTTTCATGAATCAAACTTTTCACTTTTATTCTTGTAGCATTTTTAGTAGGGATTAGATGACACTCCTCAGTCAAGACAAACTTCAAATTGTCATGCAACAAGAATAAAATTTATGTTCTTTTTCCAGATAACAAAGTTATCTTCAGTCAACTTTTAAGTAGTAAGTAAGTTAATCATGAAAGAAGACATATTGTCGTAATGAATAAATAAATAAAAATTAATATCATGCATAAAATTCATATGATATATGACATAGTAAAATGATGCATGGAC